>OENT01002306.1:12418-24567 GCA_900239685.1 Rotaria macrura | reverse complement strand
CATTAAGCGAACGTTTTTTATATTTGATTTTGTAGCCATTATTGCTAAAAATTTTCTTGAACAATGAAATATCCTTTTATATGAGCAGGTTCAGAATCTGGTTTTCGTTCCTGTGGCATAAAAATAATTATTTTATGATGAAAAATGATCGAGATATTACACTCACAATTAAGGGTAGTACATTTACTTTACGTTTTCAAAAAGTAAATAAGTAAAATGAATAAATTCTTCACTACTTAACTTGGTAAATAGTATATTTACTTTTCTAAAGTAAACGGTAAATTGTTTATTTAATTTACAAAGTTTAAAAAGTCAAGTGCCAACCCTACTCACAACCAAGACTATGGGATGTCCATTCGCTTTAGGTTCATGGGCTCTAATAAAAAGAATGCTCAAAAACGTTAAAGAAGATCGAGAAATCATATTTCTGACTTCTTTTGAGAAATTTTCTTGATATTTTTGTATTTTTTTCATATTTACTTATGCTCCCTAGTGTTTTTTATTTTCCTATTTGTGTGATACATATACAAACCTCACTACTTTGGACATGCATAAGGAAAATAAAATAATAACTAGACATTCGTAGATTTACACAAACATAGATACAATAGAAAACAATCATCCAGAACAAGATGAACGAGCTCAAATAAAAATCACATAGTTTTAATTGTCTACAGTGGAGTTTCAGAATTTTCCTTTTCGGTTCGGTTCGGTTCGGTTTTAGACATTTCGGTTTCAGTTCGGTTCGGTTCGGTTAAAGACATCTCGGTTTCGGTTCGGATCAAATTTTGAAAAAACTGAACCGTGCCCATCTCTGGTATATACACTTCGACTTACCTAACCAGATGCGAAATCGTCAACTATAAAATTTTCCCGAAAAACATTTTCAAATTCAATACTAGGGATGAACCGGTGACGGTGAATCACCGGTTCCCCGGTCTAACGGTAACCGCCCTTACCGGTAACCGATACCGCCGGTAACCGTCCCACCGATACACGTTACGACCAGTAACCGGTAAAACCGATAAGTATTCTGCCGATAGCCGAGAAGCACCTCCAACATCCGGTAAAAGACGGTATTAGCCGATATAAACGGTATAAACAGGTTCATACCGGCGTATACCGGCTTATACTGGTTTATACCGGCTTATACCGGCTTATACCGGCTTATACCGGCTTATACCGGCTTATACTGGTTTATACCGGCTTATATCGGCTTATACCGGCTTATACCGGTTTATACTGGATTATATCGGCTTATACCGGCTTATACCGGTTTATACCGGTTTATACCGGCTTATACTGGCTTATACCGGTTTATACCAGCTTATACCGGCTTATACCGGCTTATACCGGTTTATACCGGCTTATACCGGCTTATACCGGCTTATACCGGTTTATACCGGTTTATACCGGCTTATACCGGTTTATACCGGCTTATACTGGTTTATACCGGCTTATACCGGTTTATACCGGCTTATACCGGCTTATACTGGATTATATCGGCTTATACCGGCTTATACCGGTTTATACCGGCTTATACCGGCTTATACCGGCTTATACCGGCTTATACTGGCATATTCCGGCCTATACCGGTTTATACCGGCTTATACCGGTTTATACCGGTTTATACTGGCTTATACTGGATTATATCGGCTTATACCGGTTTATACTGGCTTATACCGGTTTATACCGGCTTATACTGGCTTATACCGGCTTATACCGGCTTATACCGGCTTATAGTGGCTTATGCCGGCCTATACCGGTTTATACCGGCTTATACCGGTTTATACCGGTTTATACCGGTTTATACCGGCTTATACTGGATTATATCGGTTTATACCGGTTTATACCGGCTTATACCTGGTTATAACGGTTTATACTGGCTTATAACGCTTATACCAGCTTATACCGGCTTATACCGGCTTATACCGGCTTTTACTGTCTTATACCGGCTTATACTGGCGTATACCGGATGTTGGAGACTCTTATCGACTATCGGCAGAATGCTTATCGGTTTGACCGGTTTCCGGCTGGACGGGTCCCGGTGGGACGGGTCCCGGTAGGAACGGTTACCGGTTGGACCGGTTACCGGTCATGACGGTTAACGTTGGAACGGTTACCGGTCATGACGGTTAACGTTGGAACGGTTACCGATTGTAACAGTTACCGTCACCGTTGCATCCCTATTCAATACTAGTAGAGGGTCTCTAGAGGTCTATACCTTGTGAAAGCTGTTACTCCATAAAAGTAGGTCCGTTTGTCGAAAAATCTCAGGGTAGACACAGTTTCACTTTCTCTACAATCTGGTATAAATATTTTTATACCAGGGAGTGGGCCGTGACCCCCCACCCCCTCTCTAAAAAATGACCGTTTCCCAGAAAACCAACGCAAAAAAGTTTGTGAGGCTCGGAAACCCTTTTCTTACTCTCGGGAACTGTTTCAAGGGTTTCCGAAAGCTCGGAAACCCATTTTTTTACCATCAGAAACTCTTACAAGGTTTCCGATAGTAACAAACTCGTAAACCGAAAATGGTTNAACCATTTTCGGTTTACGAGTTTGTTACTGTCGGAAACCTTTTAAGAGTTTCTGATGGTAAAAAATGGGTTTCCGAGCTTTCGGAAACCCTTGAAACAGTTCCCAAGAGTAAAAAAAGGGTTTCTGAGCCTCGCAAACCTTTTTGCGTTGGTTTTCTGGGAAACGGTCATTTTTTAGAGAGCCCCCTCCGCTTAGTTCCTTTTTTTGTAAATTAGTTTTCCCAAAGCCAGAGTTAGGTCATTAAATGATAATTATCATAAAATCAGATGGAGAATTTTATTCTACATAAAAGGCATAAACATTAGTTTAAATGAAGGGAATTTTCAGAATGTTTTGAATTAAGTCCCAATTTTAGCATAAATCTATTCAAAAGCATTGGTTCTTCGATGTTATTTTTTAATTTGAGCCTTTTCCCAGAAATATTTATTTTCATTTTTTTCACAAAGAAATCAGAAAGTGTGAAACTCTACGTAGAATTTCATGATATGCTTGAGATTTAAGTTAAACGTATCTTTAGAAATTTGAATCACTTTTGAATATTTTTATCGCCATACTCGCAAAACTGAGTGGTGACCGCTCACTTCGTCCCGTTCACTTCGACGCAATGATAACTAGCTGCGATAAATTCATCGTATTTAAACGAAAACATGAACTTAATTGGATTATGTTATGCTGTTTAGTGTGTTACATAATTGATTACATGAATGTATACTCTACCATGTAATTATTAGAGTAACATAATGGGTAGAATATGCAGTCAGAGTAAAAAATAATTGTTTCATTGATACTGTTTGAGAAATTATTTTGTTACGGTTAAAGTAATCTGGTATTAAATGAAACTTAAGTATTTCAAGAAAATGATTTCTGAGAAATTTGTGATCTAAGAAAAACTGTGATTAAACTAAGATGAAACTTGCTCTCGTTCGTAATTCATCATTCACTCAATAGCTCTGGAACAATTGTTTGTGATTAGAAAATATATTTGATAAGTGCAAAAGTTAATTTTAAAACATTTTCGTAGTGGTTTCAAGTTTTCATGCTGCTGCTATAAATAAAAATAATCGTAATAAATTTCGGAACATTATTGTTTTAAATCATTATCATGTACAAGTGGCGTCTTTGGATTTAAAACCTTTTTAAATTAAAGAAAAATTTCTTTCAGCCAAGTTCACTTTGTTTTAATGTGAAAAAGTTAAGTTTAAGTAAATTTTGTTAATCCATATCGACAAAATTTATGCCAAAAGCTTATTTTACTTGAGTTTTACTACATTCAAGATAGCTACAAGTTAAGCATTCTTTTTTAAAAGCGTATACGAAACTTAAAAACTAGAGTATCTTTTTTTTATTTTTTTATTCTATCCACGGTGATATCTTTTTTTGAAACATCTATGAATCAAATGCTTTGAATGCTTTATTGGATCACAAAAAATCTTTCACTTCGAAGGTATTTCGCTTATAAGAGAAATATGGTTTTCGTTAATTAACTTTGTTGAAATTTGATGCGGCAACCAATCTAGGACTTTTGTTAGTATCAACTTAAAATACACGAGCAGACATTGGATAGGTCTATTTATCTTCTTTTTTAAAGTTTACATTATTGCGCAAACAGCCTAAAGAAAAAATTGTACACGGGGAAATTAAATAACGGACCAATCTAAATTCCGTAATTCAATTAATTAATTCTTGCGTTTATATATGATAAATTATTGGGAAGAATAGTCATTGCGACGAAATTCACTGCGACGAAGTGATCGCGAAGAAGTGTCGTGCGACGAAGTGTACTAGTACCCAACTGAGCAGGTGCTGTGGTTCTGAATTTCGCGACAATAGGAAAAACCTATTTGAAAAATGAAGACAATGGTTTTGTAGATCGATGAATTCTCTATTGAATGAGTTGAGTAGTCGATTTTTATCAGATTTTAAGGGTCTCAAACAAAGAGAGCAAAAGGGAGCCATTTATTAAAGCCCGCTGATTAAATGTCTCATTTGCTAATTCAATCAATGCCGCTTTATTAGTTGAAAACACTAAAACGGACAGTTCATTATCTATCTTTTCAAATCAAAACTTTTCAAAGCTACGATGGGGGATTAAACAATTTTTTTATAGAGTACATCGGAATAGACTCTTATTCAGCTTCTCCAGCAGGTAGACATTCATGCTATATTCGTCATGACAAGAAATGTCTAGTATTATTTCTCAGTTTCGATTACAGTCTGCCACGAAGAAGATGATAAAGTAAAACCATCTAAAATTTGTTGTGGCTCAAGATACACGCGTGACAAATCAGTTCAAAAACAAAGAAAACTTCCGCCTCAACTGAAGATTCGATTATCCAAGGACCGACAATTGAGTCCGGTCTTCGATTACCACGTTCCTTCCACGTATTCACTTCGTGATTTGTTAGTGGAGTGTTGCAAACTATGTGGTGAATCATTCGATGATGGCGTTTTGTTTTCGCTCTATGATGATAACAATAGGGATTGGATGTCATTTCATCCACAGGCACAATCACTTTCTACAGCTGTATCCAAATTTGGTTTTATACGGAACACACTCCTGAGTGTCTCTCGCCAACCGCCGGTCTCACAACAAGTTCGAGCAGAGATAGCTGTCGGTAAGGTGTTGTTTTCTTTCATTATAATGCATATTACAATTGGAAGCCGTTCATAGAAATTCCTTTTACTCACCCGTGTGAAACTCTTGAAGAAAAAAGTACTACACTTGTAATAGTACCTCTTATTCGAGAGTCAGTGAAGCTCGTTGAACCACAAAAAGATTCAATTCAATTGGAATCCGTCGAATCAAGATTTATCAGAGACGAAAATGTTGTCGACAAAGACAAATCTAGCCAAATTCAAGATGAAATCACATTGCCAGTACTTACCGTAACTTCAACTATCTTTTCTGAAGCATCACTTGCTTCAAAGTTACAAGAAACGGTTGAATCACCAAAAATCCTTGCAACAACTGAATTTATTTCGCTTGCACAGTCTCGAGATCACACCAAGTCATATTGGGAGCCATCTACTCAAATGCTCGACCCTATCAATAAGTCAATACCTGTGCCAATAGAAACAGATTTTTTCGAGTTATCGAATACTCCTACACCAGTACAATCCATAACTCCACCAATAGCTGCTGTCGTAACTCGACTCGACGTATCACCATCATGTCAAGATCGTGCCGAATTTTATTGGGAACCATCTTCTGCTCCTGATAGCAACGAAACTCTTACATCAGTCGGAAATCCGATAGATGTGGACACAGTAAAAATACCGGGGTACTTGCCACAACTAGTTTTTGTTCAACCTCAGCTTCTGGAAGTCATAGATTCGAAATCGGATTCTAGTATCCAAATTGAATTCGACGAAAAAGACACGCTAGGCGAGCTAAAAGCGAAAATCGTATCTGCTTTCAATTTCAACCATGATATTAATGAATTGAAGATCAAACACGATTCTAGCTTGCCTGTGTGGGTACAAGACGATCAAACACTGAAACAATTGAGAATCACTCCAGAATCCAAAATCCATTTTTCCTGGAAAGGAGAACTCGCTTCTAATTTGACGAATTATAACAAAAAAGCTGGTAAGAACATCTTCGGCAAACAGAATATTTCTTATTTCTTGTTTTTAACTGAGTTTCGTGACAATGCACACAATATTGCAGACAAGAAACTTTTCTCAGACTAGCTCTGGAGCAGTGGCCCTTTTCTACCATCGAATTGTAAAAGTTTTTGAGCCAATAACGTAATTTTCATATTACGAAATCGAATCCGACAAAGCTAACTAGTGATTGCTTATATTTCAAATATTTCTGCTTCATGTTACTACAACGTTTCATCCGCAGGATTCTTCCTTTGAAAGAAGAACTTTGACTGAGTTTGATTAATATTGTCACGGTCTCATAACATTTGTGAAACATGCATCGACAAGAATCAAAAAGAAGTCTTAGAATACAGAACAAAATAACTTATACTACTTGTTTAGAACGAAATGAATTTGCTCAGCAGTCTAACAGGAAAAGTCCTATTGTTCTGAAAGGAACAGGTCATTGTGGACTTCTCAATTTGGGTAATACTTGTTTTATGAATAGTGCACTCCAATGTTTGAGCAATGTGGAAGAATTAACCGATTATTTTCTTAATTTTGATGGTTTGACTACTGAGAATGTAGTTTGTGAATACAGGAAGTTTATTCACCACGTGTGGGATAACAAAAAATCGGCCTATAATCCGGCAGGCATTAAAACATGCATCAGTAAACTTGCTCCTCGTTTTGCTGATTATCATCAAGAGGATGCTCAAGAATTCATGAATTTTTTACTCAATCAGCTACACGAAGATCTTAAAAGCAATTTGAAAGAAGATGGCAAGAGTGTAACAATCATTTCAAAACTTTTTCATGGACAAATGAATGTAAAAACAACATGTATGGTGTGTAAGAAACAAAAGCAAACATCAAATATGACGACATTCATTCCAGTTCCCCTCATCAGAGCTGAACGAAATTTTACAATCAATTTTTTGCCTCTATTGCCTTATCAGCCTGCGAAGTTTTGCGTTCCGGTTTATGCAACAGGACGTGTCGAGGATCTTGTTCAATCATTTTGCGACATTCTGAGAAAAGATTGGAAGTGGTCAGCAAAGAAATTATTTAACTATATCCAAGTTATTTCGAGCAGTGAGACAGAAAACGTATTTAGCTTCGATACCTATCTGAACGATATTTTGGAAATAGAACTGAAATTCGTTCAATCTCAAGAATCCAATGGTCGACGTTTTCCATCTCCATGCAACCAGGTTCCCACTCTTTTAGACTGCTTTCGAGAAATATCCGCTGTTCAATGTTCGGACGATCCATGGTATTGTAATATATTTTGCAATATGCCTACAAGTGCAGCAAAGAAAATTGAATTAGCCATGTTACCACCGGTTCTCATTGTCCAGCTCAAACGATTTACGTATAAAGATGGAATTCGCCATAAGCTAGATTCATGTGTCACCTATCCTATTGACGAACTGGATATGTCTTCGGTAGTTTCATGGAATAATAATGACACGGGACCTGTTTCATTAATCTATGATCTTGTTGCAACCTCAAACCATGTAGGTACAATCAATCGAGGACATTATACGACAACCGCTCGAAAACCGGGCACCAATGAATGGTATACATTCAATGATGAAAGGGTTACGCAAGAAAACCTTAACAATATTGTCAGCAAAAATGCCTACCTTCTTGTGTATGTGCGGCGCAAAAAATAGACGAACTCATTTTCGTCCTTTAATAAACTATGTTTACAAACTTTTAATAAACGTAATCGTTAAATGCCCTTAGCCATTAAAATAGTTGCTTAAATGACGACGAATACATCAGCTGTTCCATTAATTTACCAACACATAATAATAACTTATGGCTACGAAATAATCGATTGATGATGATCTCTGTTTTAGATACCGAATGATCAAAACTGACCTGTGGTGAAACTAGGGATGCAACAGTGATGGTAATCGTAGTACCCACATACCGTCACTGTTTTACCGGTCTTCACTGGTCACCGTCATCGCTTTCAATGGCTTCGGTGGTCATTGTTACCTCTTTTCCTGGTCTCACCGGGTACAAATTCTGTAATAAACCGATTTTTCTTCAGAGTGTATTTAGTTATCGAATAATGCATTCACGTAAACTCCACTCTGAGATTCTAGTGTCTACCTACAAACTTAACCCAAGCTTATTAATCCCACGATTTTAAAATTTTCTATAAGCTTTTTGAACTTTTGTTATTGATCTATAGAAAAGAAATATTGAACATAAAACTATTCATATGCAAGTCAATTATAACTTTTGAACATATTGATGACGCATTCTCAATCTTTGTGCACGAACACTTCAACTTTAATGCCTTATAGCTTGACTCACAGCCAAATTCACTAGAAATACTGGTTGAAGGCAGGCTTTTAGTGTTCTTCGAGTGGTAAGTAACTAATTTCTAAAGAGCATCTTACCCCCTATCAAGAGTAATAGTGAAAATGAGTGCAATATACACGTGGTACCAATGAAAGCGACCGGTGAGGCCAGCAAAAGAGGTAACAATGAACGTTGAAACCGACGACTGGTGGCGGTGACCGGAACCACAGTTACCGGTAAAGGTCGGTGAAACGGTGAAGGTATAACGGTGGTTGTTTGTCACTGTTGCATCCCTACTCTCTAAAAAATAACCGTTTCCCAGAAAACCAACGCAAAAAGGTTTGCGAGGCTCGGAAACCCTTTTTTTACTCTTGGGAACTGTTTCAAGGGTTTCCGAAAGCTCGGAAACCCAATTTTACCATCAGAAACTCTTAAAAGGTTTCCGATAGTAACAAACTCGTAAACCAAAAATGGTTCCCAAAGCTCGGAAACGCTTGGAAGGGTATGCGAGGCTCGGAAACCATTTTCGGTTTACGAGTTTGTTACTATCGGAAACCTTTTAAGAGTTTCTGATGGTTCCGAGCTTTCGGAAACCCTTGAAACAGTTCCCGAGAGTAAGAAAAGGGTTTCCGAGCCTCGCAAACCTTTTTGCGTTGGTTTTCTGGGAAACGGTTATTTTTTAGAGAGTAGGTGAAAGTAAGAAGGTAGGTGGGAATGCATATGATTTTGAGAATGAGCTCATCATTTCTGATAAGTTTTAGCTATGAAGTGTTACTTAGTCTGACATTAAGTAACCAGCTAGCCGCTATTGGAAGTTGATTTCAAGAAAAGTTTTACATAGGCATGCGCTCAATCTCAAATTTGTATGCATTCCAGTCACTGAACTTTTATCAGAAAGTGGTTTTTGACGATTCGATAACTTGATGTTGAAGTTATATTATTCTAAATGAGTGATAGAAATTCTATAGATTTGCCTCACTTTAAAAGAGCTAAATTCAGTAGACTTTTCTATAGAGATTCGTAGTTCGCCTGGTACTCTACTCGTTAGGCTTTAAATATGTGAGATACTAGTTTTGGCCTACGAAACATTTAGTTCGTTCAGATATAATGAATTTTAATGGATGAATCCATTTTCAAACAAAATATATTTTCAGTATCATAATAAAGCAACACAATCAGAGCACCATACTTTGAAGTCGCAATAAAAAGACAAAGCAAAATGCGAAAAAGTATCTGTCTTCCGCATTTGTCTTATCCATACACAAGGCGCTTCTTCCTTCATGAATTATATCGGTATCGATAGACGACAATTTTGCGTTTCTCATTTCTTCATTTTCCTGAAAAGGAGACTTTTTTCTTTATTATAATAGTTGTCAAAGACCAATCATGAATAGATATAAGAAATATTGTCAATCATTACGAAATTGTTTTTCCATCAGTACCGATGCGAGGAAACATAGAATAATCCTGGACCATCGGTTCAGTACATTTTTGTGCATAATTCTTGTTGTACTTCACATAACAGTTGGTTTCCGATTCGAGGCATAAAAAGCAGAACTTATACCTGCAACAGACAAGTAGAAGGAAACTACAAAGTGCCATAAGAACCACTCACCAACAATGAATTTGTATATCTCTAATATATTATGAGCATATGAGCTATTTTTTCCTGAGGATATAGAACAGTTGCACGTTTTCTGTTCATAAGTCAACATTGAATTCATATACTTAGAATGAAGTAGGATTTAGCGTCATACAAAATTCATTATTGATAGTGTTCATACTCTAAAAAACTGTCCGTTTCCTAAAGAACCAAAACCGGTTAGGAAACCCTCTCGGAAACCTAGAAAGATTAGCGAGAAGGTTTGCGAGATTTTCAAGCGTTTTCAAATATAAATTTTAGGTTTCCAGGGTCTCGGAAACTCCAGAGTTCCCTACAATACCAAATCCAATGTCTTTGAGGTATTCTGGAGTACCTTTTTCTTGATGTCGGAAACCAAATCTGGTCCTCAGAAACCTTTAGGGTACTGTCGGAAACTAATATTACCAGAAAAACTGAGCTGGTATCCGAATGGGTACGGAAGAACACCTTTCCGGTTTCCAAAGTCTTTCATGGGAAACATTTTAAGTTTCAGAACGTTCTGAGTGTCGAAAAAGTATACTGGTAAACCAAAATTGGTTCCCGAGTTTTCTTGAATTTCTTAAAGGTTTTCACAGTTCTAAAAAACTTGAATATTTCACATAAGAGTCCAAGATCCGTGTTCCATATAGCTTAGCAAAACGTTTCCGGCATTCAAATTGTGGTTTCTAGTCTTCATCTCCGCCCATTATTATGTATCTTTAATTCAACAGTAATTGCTTTTTTACTTTTTATAACTAGCTGAATTAGGAGTCATTCATTTATTTATCACTATTTCGAAACTCAAAACCATTCCATACATTAGAAACAATATTACTCCATCTTAAAACTCTTCAGGTACCTTCAATTTTCAATTATTGATGATAAATAATCTATTAAGATTTTTGACAAACATAAATATTCTAAGCGAATCATTTATAAGATTCTGTTCTGGCTCCACCAAATTTCAATCGGACGGAAACTCTATATAGCCTTAAGAGCCTTTAACAGTTGTACAGGGTTATGGACCAAAGAAATTTTGCCCTGGGGTTATAATTATAACTGTTTCATTCCTGGGAAATGATAAGATTGGCGTATAGAGAATCAGACGCAAAACTCTTTCGGCAGACATGCGGAGTGATCGTATAAAATAGGATCAATAAATAATACGTGTCACTTCGATTTTACAAACGAAAGCTTGATGACTTATTCCCTCAAATGTACAACACGTCATATAAAATAAAACCCGTTAAGCTGTCCGTCTGAACATCACCATAATACCTCAATCGCAACCTTATTTTTTGACTTTTCCGTCTTTTCATCGAAGAAATATTAGCGCTTCATGGGATGAAATCTGAATCCGTTATCATTTTCTCGATCAATCTTCCATTGGTCAGAAAGCGGGACGATCGGGGATTCCGCTGATGAAAAGTGATATTTTTTATCTTCAGTCCTTTCTCCATTTTGATTGAACTTTCCAATAGGTTATCGGGGCCCAGAAATTCGAAACCGTTATCATTTTCTCGAACCGAACTTCTATTGGTCAGAAACGTAACTTGTCGAATAAGAGATTTTTCTTCGTTAAAAGATAAGCTGTTGGTAATGGGGTTTTATAAGCGGTTCGTTGGGTAAATACTAATATGTTATAAAGGCGTATTATTTATTGCAACAGAATCGTTTAATAATGGATATTGGCGTGAATGTAGATGGCTTGCTTTCCTTGTAAGTTGTAATTGAATGATAAGCTGAGTCAAAATAATTCTTCAAATAACTGTTTTGTGTATTTGATATTCTGGGAAATTACGTGTCACTTTTCATGGTATGAATTATGAGACCGGTTATATCGATATCAGTATCTGCATTTAATACTTCTGTTTCACGAAGTCAAGGGTCATATGAGTCGAAGAGAAAGTAGTTAGTTTTTTTATTTCTACTTAGATCCTACTCTCTAAAAGAAACCGTTTTTAAGAAAACCAACGAAAAACCGTTTGCGAGGTTTTGGAAACCCTGTTCTTACCCTCGGGAACTCTTTCAAGGGTTTCCGAACTTTCGGAAACCCGGTTTTTACCATCAGAAACTCTTA
>OENT01002306.1:0-10624 GCA_900239685.1 Rotaria macrura | reverse complement strand
GGGGGGGGGGGGGCTTAAAGCAATTTGAGAAAAAAACTATGGAACATGATCAGAGTCTAAACTTAACTTCAATCCAATAAAAATAGCTCGATTTTGTTAAGGGCAAAAAACGGCCTTATCCGCCCGAGTCCTTTATTGAATTATTGAATTTTTAATTGTGAACAGAGTTGCACTCTCTAAAACCAATTCGGTATTTTTTGCTATCGGAAACTCTTTAAGGATTTCCGAAGGCTCGGAAACGCTCAAGAAAAGTTTCCGACTGACTCGGGAACCCTAAAAGAGTTTCCGATAGTAACAAATACCGAGTTTTTTTTAGAGTGCACCGAGGATTGGACCCGATCATCATATCTTGAAACCAGAAGGCAGCGTTATAAACCACTTAGCTAAATCACCGTGTGTATACGTATCGATGATACAACATTATATGAATTTTATAAAACTAAAGTCGCAAGCAAATAGTTTCTATTTTACTTTTCTTAGTGATTTTTCAGAACTGCAATATATTTTTAAATTTTGAGGGGTCCTTTTTCGTTGAGGAGAACTACTTTAGAAATCTTTAGAAAAATAAACATAATGAATAAATCATTCCTAGGCATTATGTTCTCGAGCTCTTAATTTATATTTATTTTTTTCGAAATTGCTTAATCGGATTTTCTTAATAAGGAGAAGAATTTTTAAGCAAGCATACTTTTTGACATAAATATGAACGCAACGCTACTATTTTTTGTTGATTATCGTTCATTTTGTTGAGCAAATGAGTTTTCTTGGTTGAAAAATACTATTCCAGCTTTACAGAATATTTTATTTTTGCATATTGGATTTTCTCAAAGAAAATTTACAACTTGAAAAAAAAACTCAGGAAAACTCACGGAATTTACGAGAGATTAATTGTAAAGGTCGACTTAGAAAATTGCTATCAGTTTGACCACGGAAAACCGTTTTTAGTTGCAAACGTCCAATATCAAGTTCCTACCAATTCATAGAACGGTCTCATCTACGGATATTGTATGACAATTTAATTAGAGTGCTATGCATGAGTTTCCCAAGATGGTCTCTGAAAGATTTTGAGAATTCGAAATATTCGTACGTAATTTTGGACAACGACCTTGATCACATTCCATCTTTTATAGGTCTATAGTATAGTCGACTATGCATGAATAACATTATGGAATCGTCAGAATAAAAAGTTATTTATAACGTCACGGATGAAAAATACATCAAACTCTGTATTTCTTCAGATGAAAATATTGTTTAGATTTTAAATGAGGATACAAAACAAGCTATTGTTGGAATATATATTCAAGTGCTTCAAAAGACATAACTAATTTTTAGAATTTACACCTGTAAAATGCTTAATAAATCGCTGATTTGTGCTTAAATTGAAAAAATTGACCACACCATTAAATATTCCCGATCACAAGCACTGTAAATCGCTTAGATTCAAGAAGCCGATATTGCTTTTAAGCAAGTAGACTGACAAGCGCTGAAAAGTGCTTTGAAAGTCATTTTCTAAGCTGAATTAAGCCACTTTCCCACAGAAGGCTGCTTTTAGGAGCTTATTATATGTATGTTTAAGCACTTTTCAGCGACTTACATATGATAAAGCGACTCGAAGCTGCTGAAAAACAGTTGACAATGCAAAATATTTTCACATGGGATCCGGGTTTTATGGAATGCAGATTTTTTAGAGAGTACTGAGAGGTGCTGAAGGTGCTGGGAGTTGCAAATCGGCACTTCCCACATTGACCCAGCTCCACACCCGTATATATCCCTAAACTTCGCATCCTTTTAGATAAAAATAGAGAACCTCGTTTTAGGAAAATAATCTGCAGAAAAGGTCTATAAAATAGGATATTCTGAAAGTTTTTGTGATATAAGTGCTTTCTATGGTTTGCCATTCATGGAAGTTCTGTACTAACATTAAGCTGTATCCGTCCGCATTTTTCAAGAATCAATATTTAATGATACCAAAAAGAAGTTGCTGAAACTTCAGAGGAATCAGATACCAACGAAAATTAAAAAATTGCAAAATATTTTAGGAAAGGTTAGAAAATTTAAGGAAATCCTGATTTTGAAGCATAAAAGTGAAGCGCAATATCCTTCAGTTATTTCTGACAGAAATCTGAATTTTTCTCTTTGAACTGGGTGACAAAATTTTTAACCGATTTTTCTCTGCATTTCATTCATGCATAAAAACATGGAACTCTTCTCTGTCTTCAAGAGAACTTTTAGCTCATACAGTCAATATTACGTAAAGATACAACTCGCCTTCTAGTTTGGTATGTGACTTTCAGAAAATGCTGTATCTCGAACAGATAAACTTCAATGAAAAGTCTTCAAGCTAGACGTATTATCGGGCAATCAAAAGTGGGACATTTTCATAAAAACTATACTTCATAAATAACTACATGAGCGTTTCAATTAAAAGATTTAGAACAAATGGCAACGCATGCCAAGTTGTATCTGGATCCGTCTGCAAGTCGAATGTGGCTCAAAATCAAAAAATGTCAACTTCACATGTACAGTCATAAGAGGATTTCAATACTATCACGACCCTTTTTTTTATCAAGACCGTAAACTCCTTTTATAATATATAAGTCTAACTTACGATTCTTATTTATATCTTATAATTCTATATTCACCGATTATGTTTTTAGATCTCTGGGTTCTTCGAAAAGCATCTGGTAAGTGCTCAATTATAAAAAGTACTTTTCTGGAGAAACAAAATACGAATAAGAAATTACAATCGTTACCAGTTTCATTTTTTCAGGTAGGTAACCTTTTATTTAAAGATCCCTATCATAGACACATTGAAGAGTAAACAAAATGCTTAAAGGAAAAATATTCATCTCAAGAAACTTTATTCAGTTCTTCTTTTCTGCTTCAAATTCAAAGTTATGTCTCAAGATCATTCGACAAAATTGACCATCCTCCCCCTACCGATGAATCCATATAAGTGGAGCAAAAATCTATCAAGTTTCATTTCCTGAAAAAAAAAGATAATGGTTTAGTTGAGAGCCTTTAGAGCTCGTATTCACAGCTATGCTCTCTTGGAGCAACAATTTTGGCGTCGGGAAATCTTTCGGAAAACGCTAATACTTATACACTACTGAAAGGGAAATAACATACTTGCAGATACCACAAGTGTGATACTTGCAGCGCTCTCCGTAGGCACCCATATTATAACAACGCGGACAGCAGCGACGATCGGGTACTTTGAACTCGGCACTGAATTTAAAGCTCACAAGTTGAAAGCTGATGCGTGTTTCATAGTCGCAGTTATTGTGGCAGGTGTACTTAGAAATATTGTACATAGTCTCATCTTTCCAATCCTTATTACAGAAGAAACAAAAACTTCTTCCGCATCGGCACTGCTGCTTTGGATAAAGCGTTTCATTAACAAGCAGAGTGCCACAGGAGCAAATTTGGCAATCAATATTCGCCATAAGAGCTTTTACTTGATCGAGCGATCGAAGTGAGGCAATAAATGCTGGAGTACGAAACAATTTAATGTAAGCAACTAGTGTTTGGCAAATAACGCAACGTAATTGAAGATTTTGTGATTTGAACCAGTCAGTAAAGCAGTCGTTGCACAACAGTCCATTTCCACAACATAAGTTTAAACAAGATTGATTCTCAGTACAAACAGCACATTGATATTGTTTATGAGGTAGCTTCTTCAGTTCTGCCGGTAATTCAGTCAGTATAATGTCGATGAGCATCGACATTTGAGCGTAACCACCGCCTTGAAGCCGTTCAAGCACAAAAATGACCTTTTCATCTGTGATGCGTTTCTTCTGTTCATTGAATTCTGTTTCATCATCAAGATTTATTTGTTTTCCGTCCACAACAAATCGATAGCTACTGTAATGATTATCCAATACCTTGGAGACGTTCTTAACAAAATCTTCACGGGTGACATTCGACGCAAGCATCACGTTCTTCACTCGACCAGCATTATTCTGGAGAGAAATATTTATCATCGACATTTTGAAAAACAATTTAAATTTTCGAAGTAAAATACAAAATGTATCAGAAAAGATTATATCGCAGTAAGAAGTGATTAACACAAACTTTTCAATATTAATAGCGTTTTGTCAATATAAAACCTTCAAATCTTTCACCTTTTATCAAACACTACCTAGAATTGTTGTTGGAAAGAAATGACGTATTCGAGAGGCAAAAACAACAACCACGACGGCTTCTTCTGATAACAGTATCAGCACAGAAGATACCAGGCACTAGATAAACATTGTTCTTGCTTGATGTTTAGGATATTTTCCACTAATATCTACCAAAAAAGAGAAAAGAAAAACAATCTGGTTTTTTCGACATTTCATCGAATCAAACCTATGTCGAGTCCTAGCATCTTCTACTTGATTCAAATAAAGCCAAAATTTCTTTTTCGTGTTGTTGCGATTATTCTCTTGATATTTTATAAAGCAGTACACTTCTATGTAGCAGTAAATTGTCATTTCCAGTCATAATTGGAATCCGCTTTACAAGTGTTCAGTACTCATGATGAATAAGCCATGATGTCAAGTAATGTCTCAAAATTTACGATGAAAGTATTGGCAACTTATTTTCTAGCAGAACCCTGTGAGGTACACTGGAAAAAAAAAGGTGTCACACGAAACCTCTGAGGTTTTGTCAACTTTTACTATTTCATATAAGTGTCCGTAGGATCATGCGAAATCTGTAAGAGGTTTAGCAATATCCAAGGTTTCGGAAAATTCTTTGTAGAGTTTTAAAATAAAGAAATGTTTCGTCCTGAACCCTTTGAAATTTTTCGTTACCCCTGAGATTTGGTGAAAAACCCTTTTTTGTTTCGTATACAAAACGTTTTGTAAATATCCTTCTTGCAGAATCAGGACTATAAAGTTGCCATTACCAACTCGTTACGTTTCCAAGTAGCTGGAAACTTGTTTGTTACCTGGTATGTACTTACGGTAACAGGCTGCTACGAATTACTCGCTAACGGAGTAACGGGTTGAACCACTCCTCCAATAAGCATCAAAAAAGGTTTTAAAAAAAATACGAAATTCTATAAAGTTCGACCAAAGTATATCAGACTTGGGGGATCCATTTGTGAAATCCCTTTTTTCAAGAGTTTCAGTTTATATGTTTTGAGACAAACATTTTTTTCCAGAAAAATTTGAAGTGTTTCATTGAAATCACTTTTTTTCTCACGAAACCTATTTCTGCATTCAGAGATAAATTTTTAAAAAAGAAGAGTAAATGTGAAAATAATAAAAACTCCTGTATGAGATTCAGATTCCTTGAGCTCAACTTGCTTTACTCAAACGTTTAAGAATTTCGTTTCTTTCCGTGAAAAACTACTTTGCTGATAATTGGAGGAGTCGTTGGTTCCGTCGCTCCGATATCGTTACCGGGTAACTGACAACGGAAACGTTACCCGTTACTTGATGAAATATTCCATTTCTAGTTAGATCAGCTTTCAGATGAAGAAATAAGATATGTGAGCTTGATTTTAGAAGTTACAATAGCATGAAATTTTTTCGATATTTAAATAAAACATCCCATGCCAATCGTTTCGCCCACTGGAACCTAAAGGAACTAGCAGAAAAAATGCCTGAAAATTGCATTATTCTGTAATAATACACATGGCGTCTCCAGAACATGGAAGTAGCCTCCTGTCCACAAACTTTCCTGATTTTTCTAGTGAGTTCCGATTAAGTTGATGTCTTTTGGCAAGAAGCGGCACAAATCATGGGAAAAAGTTTGGGAAAGTTTCTGGTCGAAATATTGCTTCCATGTTCCAGCGAGGGTGTGGGTTTGGGTGTGGGTGTGGATGATGCTGTTTATCAATAGATTCCAACATTCACCACCCACCGACCACACAGCCACAGCCACGGCCACACACTTTAGTGGTTAAGTGCAACCGTAGCTGTGGGTGTGAATGATCTTGATCTATACCTAGAACCCAAACTCACACTCAGACACCCAATGTGCATCTCGCTACCCGAGAATGCTAAAATTAACTTTTTTTGACATTTTCATGTGTTCACCATTTCTTTCGCTATTCTTTTTTTCACTGTTTTTTCTTCTAGTGAAATTAACAACATCCCAATCTTGCAGTCACACCCTTACATATTCAGGCACATCGTTACATCTATACACACACTGTCACATCCAACCTCTCTTCTATATCTGAAGTTTAACAATATGAAGTGATGATTTCATTTTGCTGAAGTCGTAGCATTACGAGACACTCGACACGATCGTAATTAAGCTGTATGCGTAATCTTCTCAAGCAATGAAACCTCATCGAGTTTAAGTTCAACGTAGGTGTCAACTGCGTTTTCGAAGACCTAATGTTTTATTCAGACGATTGTACACCTCTCCTGATATAGATAAGTAAATAAGTATTTCGAGAAACGACTTCGTTACTTTTTATTTCAGTGACATAGTTGTCATTGAAACAATACCACGATCCATCGATTGATTGTCGTGCGCACGTTGTGTAATGACCTGCCGAAGTTGACCCTGAATGATTGGAAACAGCGAATAGATCGTATATAGGTCGATATGATCGTTGTGTTCCTTGAAATAGTTCACTTAAATCCAATCCATCCAAAGGACATTGGATGTGACTTTCTACTTTAGATTTTCTGCCATCGCACTCAGTAAATCGTTTCAGTTGAATAATGAGCACGGGGGGAAGAATAGAAAGTTCAATCTTTCTGGCTGCCTTTGATGCTCGTTGACAGTCATTCTTACAAAACCAAGGACTATCAACTAGATCAAGTGCCAGAAAGCTATGGAGACAGTCCATCAGAGTGATGTTTAATAAAAATGGCTGCGTATCCTTGAAATGTGATGTAAATATAGGCACCTGTCCACTCCTCTCTTCGCGTACGATCAGTTTATGATCGAGTACTTCGTTGAGAGGTGTATTCACTGGCAAGGTTTCGTTTGGCCAACGTGACATCGATACAGTAAGTTGTGGGACACTGTGATGATTGAAAAAACTATTTAATACATGTTCTATTCGATCCTTTGACAGTGCTCGAATGCATTTTTCAACAACGTGGCCGTCAATCGGCTTATAGGTTACAGTAAAGAAACGTTCTTGTGACAATAGTGGTACAGGGAGGAAGCTGATCTCATTTGAACTTATTTGTTTCTTTCGACACACACGACAGATCATGTGTGATTGAATGGTTCCGTAAAAGAGTTGCTTGATAATTGTATCTTTGCCATTGTAGATTGTGATTTCCCTATTTTCTTGCAATTCTTCATGTATCTTATTAAGTAGAAACATCATAAATTCATGGCTATCTTGTTGTCCACTGCTTGCAAAGCGTGGAGCCACTCGACCTATAGCCGATTTGATTCTTTCGGTTGTAATTGATTCATGTTGATTCATCGAAATCTGCCAAATAAGTTCGGCGAAAGCGGCAGTTGTTTCACCATATCTGTCGAACGGATTTTTAAATCCATTATGAATACTGTCGCGGATTAGACGCTGATCGATTGTATTGAGAAAGAAATAAACCAATGGGCCTACATGAAGGAGGCATTGAAGTGCACTATTCACGAAACAGGTGTTTCCAATGTTGTAAAATCCCATCGGACGAATTCGCGTTGGTAGAGATCTATTGCTAAAATGTTTCTGTTGAGTGTTGGAGTCATCATTTGAAATTAGACGACCGTTCATCTCCACAACGACTGGGTTTTCATTAACAACATGGGTAGCATTCAGAGGGACAGGTAGATCATATAGCATTTTGAATTGCTTCGCGTCTGGGCCAATGGGGTTTTCTCTCACAGACGATTCAATTGAACGCTTATGTTGTGCATTTGCCGACGTATATTTAATGGATGTCGCTTTTTGCATGCTTCTGACTGTACTAGAGCGAACCACTTCCGACTTAGATGAAAGCGCTATGACGTCTGCATAGAGATCCATTCCATCATTAATGCCAACGTCCTCAAGTGTTTTATTATCAAATTGATTGAAATTTTGATTCGATTTTATGCGGCCCAGTTCGATGGCCTTTATATTTGCATTAAACATTCTATGCTCAGCAATAATACGATGTTTAAACTGAGAAAGTATCTCAGTACGTGGAACATCTAATGTCAGCACATTCTTTAAGAATATGCAGTAGACATAAACACGGATCTGTTGAATGCCATCCACACTGCCATTGACTGTTGTCCGATTTAAAGCTATTGTATTTCCCACAAGGGTGGAACGAATTTGTGTACAGGAAACTTCGTCATTATTCTTGAATGAAAGTGAAATGGTTGGTTTCACTCCACGCAATGCTGAGAAATCAATTAGTTTTCTCCTCGTGTCTGAAATATCAATGATTCCATCACTCGTTTCCAGTTTTGGAAGAGTATGCGATAAGGGAAAGTAGCCGTGAATTTTTGCCATCAAATGGCCTACAGTCGTATTGCCATCATATTCGAAGTACATGGGGTTTTGATCAAACGGCGAGTTAATTTTTATCTCCCTAGATTTCGGTAACATGCTAGTTGAAGACCAGTCTTTTTCTCGAAATTGAAAGAATAACTCAGAATTATTTTCGACCTTCAGCGCCCGTAGAGTTATATTTGAACTAGAAGTTGAATTCTTGACCACTAATTTGCCAATAGTGTATGATTCCAGAGAGAGATTTTCAGGAGCATAACGTAAGGAGGATTTTTTGTGAAAGTCTTTGGCTACGTCGGCAACAGTGTTACTCGGATTGAAATGACTCTTCATAGTCTTGGATGATCCACCATCTGCGCATCGAAGATGAATCAATAGCGGCTTATGTATATCTGAAGGCAGCTGTGTGATCTTTGTTTCTGAATCTGTTGATGAGAATTTATCAACCAAATCCCATTCCTGTGATCTGACGTTGATGAACATTTTGTTACGTAATATTGGGTGACAAAACTCTGTTGCAAGATTCGTGCGACAAGTGACACAGATCCATGAGTCTATAAGCAGAGAACTCAATTCATTTTTGTATAAAGTCGATTTAGTGGAGACGCCACATCTTACTCGCTTCGAAATCGGCTCTTTTTAATGCCTCCCTAATAAAAGACGCTGCTGATTCAGAAGCACGCTTCGTAGTGGATGGATAGTCCAATTTTTGGCACAATCCACATTTTAATTTATTTGATGGCATCGTAATGTTTGCTTACAAAACTACGTGCTCGCTTTTTCTAAAAGAAATGTCAGAATAGCTTTGAAGAATGAATCGGCTATGTCATAGATCAGGAAATCAGATCCATATATTAGTATGTAAATAATAGTTTCAAGAACTTCCTTCTTTATTTATTTCTCTTCTACATACCTGTTTGTATTGTTTATGCTTAGAAGTCTAATTTCATAATAAAAATAAGATACTTGAGGAGCTCGAAGAAAAAACCAACTATTCTCATCATCGTTCTGAAAAAAAAAGATTGCATAACACTCATGAAACTCTTTGCAAACGAGGAATATGTTACACGCTGCACTACGCAACTGACATTGAATACAGCAAGAATGAAAGGTACGTTCTATCGCCGTTACAGATGGTTTGGAGAGAAAGTCAGTATAAGACTCAAACAGCTTAGTACAGTTATTTCGGCGGACTGAAAGATATGGCTGGAATTGATCCAGCAGAAACCAATATGAAAATTTCAAAACAGAAATATTGGCCATAGATCGAAGTGTCTGCTCACTAAAAATCTGTTTCCCAGAAAACCAATGAAAAAAGGTTTGCGAGGGTTCGAAAAACCATTTCTTACCCTCGGGTACTCTTTCAAAGGTTCCCAAGCCTTCGGAAATCCATTTTTTACCATCAGAAACTCTTACAAGGTTTCCGATGGTAACAAAGTCGTAAACCAAAAATGGTTTCCGAGCCTCGCATACCCTTCCAAATGTTTCCGAGCTTCGAAAACTATTTTTGGTTTACGAGTTTGTTACTATCGGAAATCTTTCAAGAGTTTCTGATGGTAAAAAATCGGCTTTCGAAAGCTCGGAATCCCTTGAAACAGTTCCTGAGGGTAAGAAAAGGGTTTCCGAACCCTCAGAAACGTTTTTCATTGGTTTTCTTGGAAACGGTTTTGTTAGAGTCGTGAAGTTTTGAAGAAGAAACAAAATGTGGCATACGATACCAACGAAGGTTTCGAGTGCGCTACCGTACTTAAGACGAGTTCCGTACATGGTACGGAACTTGAGAAGCTTTTTGCTTGGTTGCAATAATCGAAACATTTTTAGAGGTTACGTAGAATATCTACGAAGCTTTTAAGAGCGTTAGCTAAGCAATAGGCTAGCCTGAGTTCCAGTCTTGACTTGGGTCTCACCATCCTTTTTCGCCGACATTGCGGGTTAATTTGGGGCATTTTCACCCACATCTTGTGGATATCTAGAGAAATGGTTGCATTCGACTCAATATTTAAACGGATGAAAAACGTATAGAAGAATGTCGTCGGTCCCAAAAGTCTATAGAAAATTTTATGAATATTTGTACAGTAGCTCGAACAAATCCTGAGCTTTTATTGTGAAACCGTATGCTTTAACTTTTACTTGATTTATACAGGACTATATACACCGGCTTATACCTCACAGGGTTCTGCTAGAAAATAAGTTGCCAATACTTTCATCGTAAATTTTGAG
>OENT01002305.1:0-24571 GCA_900239685.1 Rotaria macrura | reverse complement strand
GGAAGTCACCAGTATCTACCACGATCCGATCGGATTCCGGCAATCGGAATCATGTCGGATTCAGTCATCGGAATTCATCGGATTGAAATACATCCGATAGAATCCGATGACCGACTCTTGACCTGGGATTATTCCATCCATTTTTACTTATATCTTCACATGCTCTATTATTATAAAGCTAAAATTGAAGTGTTCTGACACAGATACAGCATGTTGTCAGATCAATCATGTTGCATATAGAGTGGTGACCAAAACTAAAAGAATAGACAATTTTTTAGAGTTTTCGTTTTAAACGTCTTTACATTTTTCCCGATTGATAAAAGTTTATTTTGTGTAGATCTCAGCATTAGATTGCGCTCTACCCGAAACTGAATTCTATCTAAAAATATACATTTGTTTTTCTCAGCGAGAAGGTGTTCGTCTGGCTCCGATTTATTCGCTACTGAAACTACAATTTAGATGAAATCATTATTTCTAGACGACAAAGATCACTTTTTGCAACATAATGAGATATTAATCTAAGATGTGTTATCTTCTTAGCGAATAAGCGATATTATTAAATTTAAAGTCCTAAAAATTGGCAAATTTATTACGAAAACCATTGTGTTATATTAAAACATCGTTTTCTGACCAAAACAATGTTGCTCAAATTACAAACAAAATTTTTCATTCTGTCGTAGAAAGTGATCTCTATCGTGTAGAAAGAATGATCTCATCTAAATTGTAGTTTCAGTAGCGAATAAATCTGAGCCAGACGAACACCTTCTCGCTGAGAAAAACAAGTATACATTTTAGATAGAAATACTATTTCTTTGGTACGATATGAAAATGAGAAAATCTTAATCCAGCTTCGGATAGAACGCAATTTAATTTAATGCATAAATCTACACAAAATATCCTGATTTGCATTTGTTTCAAATAAGATGAATCTTGAATCGCATAAACGAAAAATAATTGTCTTAATTGTTTCTAACAAGAATTTATTATCCGCAACGATGATGTATTTTTATGTTGTTTACAGTAGGTATCAAAAAAGATTTACGCCATCTATGTTTCGTATGTATGTGTTGTAGGCAGAATTGGAATTCCAATATTGACTAGGAAGATTTAGAATTTCACTAGAGATTAGATCATTTAGATGAAACAATAATGATGAGAACAAAAAGAATAATTTTTTATTTGTCTGTTTTTACACAATGATTTACGAAAAATCTTTTCAACTATTCACTCATATATCTTATAAGCACCACGTTTTATATGGCACTTAGAATAACAGAAAACTCCCATTTTTCTACTCCCACATTGCAATATAATACATTTGCTTTTACAATCGCAAGTTTGATCAGTTGTCGATGCACGCACATAAAACTTGCATGCTTCAATAAATGTTATATCTTTCATATCATCAAGAACGATATGTTTTAATTTATCCGGGCAGGCAATTTTTAAGTCAATGAGATGTTTGAATGAATAAAAATTATCTAATTTACCATATTAAGATACGAAATTTGAACTCAACTTGTTCAATTTTCTCAATAATAAAACACGGTAGAAGTTTTACATAAGTATTGGTTATGTCAACTGGATGAATCTTATAACATCCATCGACATAGCCGTGTAAATGAAATTTGACAGCTTCATAATTCAAGCCACCGTCAAAATGTTTCACTTGTTTATACGTAGTATGCATTCAATTATCTGTAGGTGCTTTTCGTATTGAATAATGTTTTTTTTTGTTGTAAATTAACTCAAGGTGACTGTATTAATGAAGGCTCATATGGTAAATCTGTAGCCATATTATCGGGTACTTGTTCAAGAGTTGAATAACATCACTATCGATGATACTGCAGTAATAATTATAATCATGTTTTTATCATTATTAATTTCATTATTTAATTCATCAATATGTTCTGGTAAACTTTCTTCTTCAAAAATATCTTTATTTTTGACAAGTTTCCGAAAATCAGAATCTGAACGTGGTGCTTATAAGAATATGACTGAATAGTTGAAAAGATTTTTCGTCAATCATTTTGTAAAAACAGATCAGTAAAAATTTATTCTATTTGTTCTCATTATTGTTGCTTCATCTAAATGATCTAATCTCTAGTCAAATTCTAAATCTGCCTAGTCAAAATTAGAGTTCCTAATCTAACTGATTAATCCCTGGTCAATATTGAAATTCTAAGTTTGTCTGGTAAAATCGGAATCCCAACTTTGAGCACAACATATGCATGACAAGTCATTTTTTCTTTTACTGAGACCATGTCCAAATAAATGGATACGTCATCGTTAAATTGTGTAAAAAAACTTGAGAAGTCTTTCGTTTTTTTATGTCATGATAGGAAAAAAATTAGTTTTTTTTGTGTATCATTTTCATCAATCCTCTATTTAAAGATAAATTTTCGACCAGAGATGTTTTCTTTCCATGCCATGAAACGGTTATACTAAACTTATTTGAATACATTCACATGAAAACAACATGGCATGCTAATATTTTCATCATTCGACTGATGAGTCAAAGATACACAGAATCTTACAGCGCATGTTTCCGTAGTATGTTTTCAAAATATAAAAGCATTATCACTTCTTAGATACTCATCAGTATAAATAATCGTTGCCATAGATATTGTTAGAAATATATCAACTAGAATCTAACAACACATGTGAACTTTATGTAGTTTTTTAGATTATCCTTTGTTGGGCAGAATTCATACTTATGAATTGAAAATTTATTGTAAACATACCATCATATGTATTCATTTGTGAAAACATCGATTATAATCAAGTCATGAAAACTTGTCATCTATCAGTCGATGTGTCCTCGTGTTCAGTTGCACTCAGTGAATTTTCTATGAAAAGTTGTTTAACCCATGAAATTTTGCCATAAAAAAAAATTTCCCATCGAAATTTTATTCTTATCATTCGAATCGAATAATGATCATATCCAATAGATTGAATAGAATATAACTTTTATTATCGCTGTTAAAGCAAACAAGCTTTTTTCCGTCTTTTCTATAAGAAATGGAGATACTACATAGCATGTGATACATTTAATAAGCAATTCAAAAATGTCACATTACATCTCAATCATTAAATCCGGAATCATAAGATGTTGTGAAAGCCTATCAATAGCACCCTACTGTTTGCTTGCTTGTGTCGCACACAATATTTATATATATATATGTATGTCATTTCACTTTTATTTATTCAATGAAGCCTATTTGTCTTACGAGATTGGCCAATTTCAAATGAATAGCCATAGAACAAATAATAAACAATCTGTATGTAAAATATGTCGTAAATATTTTTACAGTACAGAATGAAATAAAACATTTTTTATCTCGCCGAATTACAAATTACATGTAGAAGAAAGAATTGCTGTTAGGCGCAAGTTAATCAAGTGTATATTATTAAATTCCTGAGACATTAAAGTGGAACTTGTCAAAGTATTGTCAATAGTAATTGAAAGCATCTTATGTTGACATCAGACAAACTCTTAAGGTTAAAAAGACATCTCTTTTTCTAGACAATAATCATTTCATCTTGAAATGACATAAAAATAACAAATTTAATATCAAGGATTAAGAGATTTTCATTCGTTAATGAAGTCCTGATAAAATTGACAGGGATTAGGTTTGATGATATGACTAAAGTTAGTAATATTTAAAAACAAAAAAGAAATACAATTCTTAATTTGAAAGATTATACATAAAAATTCATGATTCTATACGTAACACAGATCTATTATCTTATTATTGCATAATGTAATCACATATCAGTCTAGTCAATAGTCTACTTGTGAATACGAACTAACAATAACGGAAATTTCATATTCGCTTCATGAAGTAATCTTAATCAACAGATTTTAACTGTGATTAAATATATTCAAAAATAAAACCAAAACGTTTGCTGTATTTATCTAAAATAAATTATTCATCATATTTGCAGGATCTGTTTCTTTTTCAAAGAACAATTTAATTCTCTATTGCACAAGAATAGGAACATCTATCAGAATCATGAGAGGCGAATATTTATTATTCGAAGCGGACAATGCCCATTTTCACTGTCAACACGTTACAGTATATATTATCCTTTATTTTCTGTTCTTTTTATTGGTCTCTCAATTTCTTCAAGGATTATTATTAATATTAAAATAAAGATGCGTATTGAGGTCACTGCAAGATCTATTGCAATTTTGCTTCATCAATACTCATATCGATCCATCATTACTTAACAATGTCAAAAAAGTCAGTGCTCATACTATTCAACGAACAACCTTTTCATTTTACACACGTTTGACATCTACAATACGTAGTATTTAGATTTACACGTATTCGTCACAAGAATTCAATGTATTCATAAGATTTATTTTTCACACGTTCAGACAGCTTGCCAAATCATATTTGTTTAACGTATTGAACATGAATTTGCAAGTTACCTAAAATAATGAGTTCGTGTCCTTCAATTATTCTAAAACGATAGCAATAAAAAATAGTTTGTTTAAGAGTTACTTGAATCTTTTCTAATCGGCTTTAGATTCAGTAAATGGCAAATATTTGCATGTAAATTTCTCATATATGTTAGATTATTAGAAATATATAATTGACAGTATTCTCATGACTGAAAGCCTTATCGTTGTGTCATTTTTCTAAAACTATAGATGATAATGAAGTTTTCATTAGTATCGTTCAGATAATTATCATTTGAAAGTGAACATGTTACAGTTTTCCATGAAGAATATTCTTTGCGTTTTTTGTTTTGACACATTAAAAAATGTTGACAAGTCTGCTAATGAATTTTCAGTTGTGTCTTAATATTGATCATCGATAAAAGAACAAGTTTGAGTGAAAACTATCGAGAAAAACAAGCAGTAAAATATGTTTCATAATTCTTATTAACATATTTTACAGCCTATGCCACCTTTATCTACTTGTCTACTAATTATATGTTCAGTTGTAATGAGAACCATTGAATTCAACAGCACATTTATAATTTGTTCTATAAGAACCGTATGGAATTTTTAGCTGAGGAAATACATCATGATTTTGGAGAAAATTATAACGAATAACATGTCATTGTTGCAATAAAATCGATCTCTTTCATGTGCGTCAATGAGACCTTAACTCACAGATGACGTCGTATTCATATTAAGAATCTAGAGAATTTCACATTCTATCTGTTCATGATGTTGTTTCTAGAAACAAAAGCAAGAGGAATTTTTTTTCTGTGTTTAGTCTAGAACAGTCGTGGAAAGTAATCATAGAAAATTGTCATAGTAAAAGTGTAGAATTGAAGAAATTCTTAAATTTGTATCAAACAAAATTCTATGCATATTATTACTAACTCATTTGTAAATTTTTCTCGATTTCTTTTGACTATGTCCATCACATCCGATGATTTTCTGTGAACATAAAAATTATTTTAAATTGAATATATCGTCAATCTTCGGGTTTCCTGATTGAAAACTAAAATGAACCAACCATAAGCATTATTCTATTATATTTATTTAGAGGGAAAAAAAAGAACTTTCTGTGAATAAAATATAATTGTGAGGTCATAATAAGAATACGTGTTAATTGCTTGTGCTGAGAAATGTTTTTAATTTATTCATGTATTCATCTAGAAAAAAAAAAGAAATAGATTTCTTTTCTTTCTTTTTCTTCTTCTGATCATAAATATATAAAAAGTAAATCGTATCGAATCCGATTAGTATTTTACGAAAGAAACAATACGGACACAAATAATCTTTATCGAAACTTCTACTAAACGTGTTGTTTCTTATGCAGCTAATAATGATCTTTTATTAAGATATAAAAATAAAGATTCCCTCTGTTTGTTCGATACAAAATCGCAAAAACAGATTCTATCTACAGAAAAACAAAACAAAAGAAGATATCATTTAAATATGGCCACATTAGTTACGTTACAACTAAAAGAATTCGATTTCTCATAAAACTATTTTGGATTATACAAATATAATGCAACCGAAGTCACAGACAATTTGAACAACAAACAAAAAGTAAAAGAAAATGAAGAATCACTCATCTAAAAATATCTGTCAAATTAAGTTTTTTTTTTTGTACATGATTCTATTATGTTTGCACATCGTTTTGTAATAATAAAGATTGTTCACTCTGATTCACTACTGTTTGCATTAATTGTTTATGTTTTACAATTTCTCTACCATGAGTGGAACATCTATTTTGATCAAGAGAACTCTTGATCAGTGCAGCGAATCGTTTTGCTGCTTCATTATAGCCATATCGGAAAATCATATATTTAAATAATATTTCCGTATAGAAGTTTTGAATATCCAATATTTGTTTTTCATCGGAAAGTAAACGATGTCGATTGGTTGATGCATCATTGTCTAAATATAAATTTTTTATCCATGACAAGTTTCATTGTATTTCAATTTCACTCAACAGAAATAATATTAAAACACAAAACAAAAACAATGATCGAGAAAGGTCATCATATATATATAGATATGTATTTTTTTCTTTCAAGACACTTTTATTAAGTTAGTCAGCAAATCAATCGTCTAGAGATTGTCTTTCTAACAGCTAACGTAATGAGTTATCGATGACAGTTGATGTTTGATCTAACTCTAGTACTACTACAAAAATAAATAATGTCATTTTGAGTAGCATTGATTATTTCGTTGAAACTTATAAGAATGTATAGTTCAGTAGAAATTGACAGGTAACTAGTTACTGATTAAAAGCTAAACAAAGAATTTCGTTACGAAACTGTTTTTCTTTAGCTTTCTTATTTGCTCGATACAAATAGATGTCCTTCATTTTGAATCAAGACGAAATTTAATGACAATTGTCAATAAAAATTGAAGGAGTTTTCGTGAAGAATTTATGACAAAAGAATCTGATTACGTTTGATCATATTTCTCATTGGTTGTCAAAGATGAAACAAAGCAGTAAATAGTAGTAGTATTTTAGAAGTTTGACCTATTGTATGACGTCGATGAAACATTGGTAGTGTTTTCGAAAGGAGGCAAAAATATTTTTGTTAGAGAACGTAAACAAGAAAAATCTATAGTGCTTTTGAAACTTGTTGATGTTAGAAGGATGGTTTCCTGTGAAGGATGATTAAAAACAATTTTTCTACCATGCTGGAATCCTTTCGATGCGATCAAATCACAGATAGACAAATTATTTTTCTAATTTATCAAGTTATAGCAATGTGAATCTTAATAATAGTTTAATAAATGACCTGTAGATATACTATTTTCATTAAAATTCAAGCTTTGTGTATAGTTCTTTAAAATTGAACCTAATACAAGACAATAATTTTTGTTTTTAACTTCAGAGAAAAATAATAACTAGTTCTATAGATTTTATGTTCATTCTCAAATAATCAATAGAACTGAACCGATTGAATGGTTCGAATTTTGAAATAAATTCATGGGTATATTTTGAATAATTATTCTATTTTGCGTTATCAAATATGGTTTGTTTCCTCAATTAGAAGACAAAGAAAAATTCAAGAACAAACTATGTCGAAATAGTTATAACGGATGAAATATCAGATAGTCAATGTAAACTCGTATGTCAAAGATTAATAACTGACGTCGTGAAAATCACGGCATTATGATGATTAGTATCAAATTCATATTTTTTTAAAGTAACCAATTGAATTTCAATGTTCATCTTTTTTTGGATGTTAAATAAGAAAGTTTGCTTTAAGAAAATTCTTTTCTTCTTTTAATTAAATAATTATGGCATCTAAATAGAAGAATGATCAATGTTTTATAGTGAAAAAGAATGTTTTTTTTTCTACGAAGTTTCTTATTCATGCAGTCGACATATTTAAGCTTTGCTTAGTATCTTTTATCAACACTGAAATTACTCTAAAGTCGATCTAGTCGAATCTATAATTGTAGAATGAAGATTTGATTCATGTCAACAAAACTCAACATTGGAAATTGTTACTTACTATCTTCATATTCATAGTCAACAATAACAAGATCACAGCCTGTTGAAAATACTAAAGCAGGCATTAGTAACTTGACTAATGTACTATCATGATCCGTATTAGTATAAATTTTTACTGCATCATCCATAACTTCTGAACCATAAATCGATGGAAAGCCAATTTTAAATATTGGACTCGAATGAACATCTGCATCACGGCTAACAACTATTCCACTGTAGCCACCGATATTTCTTAGATTTCTTTCGATTAATGCAGATCGATCATTTAATGATAATTTTTTAAAATGAGATACATGCGTAACAAATGGTAAAACAGCTTGATACATAGCATTAAGAATGGTTAACATATTTGTTTCGGCCATTTTTAATCGCATTTTCATAGGATATGTTGCTTGAACATCCAATATGTGACGAATATCGGAAACGGGAAATTTGTCGTTAAATAAATTGATTATATTCGATAAATATGACCATTGTTCAGTTGTTAGTAGTGATCGATCATTTCTAAGTAAATCAAGTGGTTGAACAGTAGCACTAGTCGTAGTAACTATTTTGTCATTGATACTATGTTTATTACGTGTTCCTTGTCGATTATGAGAAGCACGTAATAGTTCTCGTTGCATTCCAACCGAGAAACATTTTTTCAAACGACAATATCGGCATGCTTTTCGACTTTTAATGGTTATATCACATTTGCCATGAGAAACACATGAGTTTTTATTCTAAAATGCAAGGATTATTTTTCAAATGACATATATATATGTATATTTAAACATCAAAACATATACACACCAAGTCGAATTGAGCATTTCGCCGGAAGAACATTTTGCATGAAACACAGCATAGTGCACCGTAATGTAGTTGAGCATTTTCAATTCCGCACACTTTACATATTGAAGTGAATCTAACAGTTTTCGTACCATTCACAGGATTATTAGTCGATAATAAAGTGCTATCACAATCCATGCTGTAAATATTAAAATGATCTAGAGAATTTAAAAATAAAATTTTCAAAAGGATAAACTTGAAATATGTTCCGTTGGTTTCAAATAAGGCACGCCATTTTTGTTTTTGGAAGCCGAACGTTTCTTATTTATTAAAAAGAACAGACAATCATTGTTTCGTACATGACTCAGGGAGTATGATTTGACAGTATACATTTGTTTACAAATGTTTAAAAAAACTCTTTATATAGAACTATTCCGTCTTCTTGTGTAAAATACTGAGAGATCGTATTTTCCTTAAGTTAAGTATAGAAAATTATGTTTTCTCTTCACTATCTCAAGCTTCTATATTCTAAATTAATTCTTTGCTATTGTAAATTGCACGCAAAAAAAACGAATGAAAAATCTAGAGCAGAATGTTTTTTTAACACTTTCCTTTTGCATCACGGGACAAACATATGATTATAATACGTTTTCAAAGGCAGCGTCTGCAGTTGTCAATTTTGTTCTAGAATCCTGGAGAGTATGTTACATGAAAACTAAAGTCGAGATAGCAGAAGAGAAGAAGCTAAATTCAGCTCTTGATTGGATAAGATAAGACGTGTCCTAGTTTTATCAAAATTTTAAGAAAACAATGGCTGATTTGAATACCTACAGAGAAATTCAAAATTTCAGCATGATACAATGTATGCATCTCCTAATTGAATCTCACACGCCATAGAATTGTGTTTTTAAACAACGACTAGAAATTCATAAATACTGTGGAAGTTTTGCTTCTCATATAGGTACATGTAGGCTTGATTTTACCTAAGACGATTAATATTATATTTTATTTACGACGAATGATGATAAACAAGTAGAAAAGAAATGATTGGCTTGCTAAGTATAGACGATGACTGGCGAAAAGACAGGTGGCGCAATAGCGTAGTGATAAGAAAAAGGACAATTTTCTTTTTGAAGAGCGAGACAGATACGCTATGAAATAATTTGATCCTCAAAATCAAGGTCATGGAGAAACTTTTTATATTTTATCCTTCAATAGATGAAAAAATTGTTCTTCTGTGAATCAATCACATGGCTCCATAATTGATGATTTGCTTACACATACCACAGACGAAATACGTCGGTGAATTGATTTCCTTACGAGTGCTCACGAATTTGATTCAGCTGTTAATAATAACGTTTTGATTAGAAGATTTGAATGCTTATTCAATGATATCAGTGACTACTAATATAAAGAAAAAAAGAAAACCTATACCATACATCACTATAGAACAAGATTAAGTTATTCAAATGAACATGCCGTTCAGTGCTATGATGAATTGCGTACGCATGTTATCTGCAGACATGTTTTTCTTCACTACTTTGCATGTCAATGTTGAGAGGCTCGTAGCTTGAAGACAGCTATAACAAGAATCAAAGTAATCGACCTAGAAGCAAAGCTGTCGTACGACCAAAAGACTAACTGGTGTAGACCTTTACTAGTTCGTATGACATTACTGTCGTCAAAATAGTACATTATATCATACAAAGAATCTACTTAACAAACTTGATTTCGATTATGTTAAAATTTCATTAACTTATAATCTTTAGTGTTTCACTCTATACTAAGTTAATAGATGTCACTAAACAGAGGTGTTCCTCTCATCATCATAATTTCTGAAATAAATCTTAAAGCTCTATTTCATAATTTTTTCCGTTGATTTTCATTACAACTTCTATGTGAATACTCAATGGTTGCATAGCTTAAAATTTCGATATCTCAAAACTTTTAAAAATACTCACTTGTTTTGAAAATGATACTATGACAGCTGATACCTAATCTTCAGTAGGAGATACAATGAAGACGTATTAATGCGCCATAAAGTATTTCACTATGTGCGAGCAAAAAAGCTAAGCGTTTTCATCGCCAATGAAATTGTAATAACGTATGAATGCTTTATTTTAATTGTGGAATATAAATAACAAATGAATTCCAATGATTTGACAATAAAATGAATGCATCGAAATTGAAATAATTGCTGTATCATATGTTTCATCTGGTAGCATATGCATTAGTAGTCATCATCGGATATTGTTTATTTTTAAGAAGCAGCACACTAAACAAATCTCTTTGGTTTCATAATCAATGAAAAGCTAATGTATGTTAAAGATTAATGTAAGAAAAAAGAAAAGAGAGAGACAGAGAAATGCTAAGAACAATGCATCATACACTTGACATAAGGCACTCAATTAAATGTTTTATTTAAATAATTAGTCTGTCAGTGAGCTTTAGTAAATCTTTTCTTCTATCTTGACTTTAATGATAATTTCCATGATTGAAAAAACTCCGTGTAGAACTATTTTTGTTAGATAACTAATCTTAGTTCAGAGTATCACTGTTTAAAAATTAACATGATGTATATGAAAACAGGAGATTTCTGAATCATGGCAATGCTATCGTTTCCAAAAATAGATCATAAGAACGTTGTATCATTTTCAAGAACGGAAGTTTTCATTCTTGTTTTTAACGACTTGAGTCTATCATAAGTATTTTATTCGATAGAAAGTGTATTCAGGGCTAAGCCTTGAAAATGAGAAGAGTAATGAACATATTAATATGATTAGCATTCTCTCAGATTTATTATCACATAAGTTCATAAGAACCTAGTTTGATTGTAACTTAATCTTATCTTTAGAATAAGACGACGGGTTGTCACAAGGCTTGACGGTAGTTTTCACAATTCCATTCGATAGAATAAAAAATATAAGAACAGAAAAACCCTATAGAAAAAGTAAAACTAATTACTACTCTAGTTGTCATCAACATGAAAGCATCCATTAGAGAAGTTCTTTTAAAATTGATGTTTTTTGAACATCCAGCAAAAGACATTTCAATGAAATTTAACAAAAAATAATTATATGGCGTCATTGTTTTTTTCACCTAGTAATGCTGTTATTCTTTTAGATTTTTCAATTAAATTAGCGATGAAATGATACATAATCAAAGTACAAATAAAATCTCTCTCTATACCAGAGCGAGATACAAAAAGAAGACGAACTGAAGTAAAGCATTTTAGTTGATGATACTGATCATTACGGAATTTTCATTTTTCAAAAAAGAAACATTCGTTGACCATGTTTACAATACTGATTGAAATCAACAAGAGATACTCTTCATCACGTTCTCCTTTCATAGAAAGAAATGTGTTTTGAGCACCAAATTAATTGTATGTGAAAAGAGCACCAAATGAACAGAACAATACAAAAAGTATCAACTAAGCTTTAAAAGAATTAAGATCGCAGTACGTAGGTACCTAGCTATTAAATTGTGATAAGCTCTATTGATATTCATTAATCTAATGACAATTCGTACGTAATTTAATTAATTGGAGTAATGATTTGTATATAGAAGAAGTGTAGAAAAATGTTCGAACAGCTCTCTTATCATCAAAGCTCACGACGATGTGGGGCCTAGCCCCCATCATGTTTTCATCCTATCTGCCAAATCTTTTTTTCGTCTTATGTCTGCAAAAATTTCTACGAACCTACGTTTCTGAGAATCTCACAGATAGTTCATATCTCGATGTTACTTTGCTCATACTGTGAGCTGTCTGTTGAATCTTCTAGATTTTCCGTGTAGTATAGAAAATCGTCGTTTCAGCGCGTCTAATAGACTGTCTGTGCTGGAAACTGCATGACATGTTCATTCTTAGCCATTCAAAAGCGATAATCTGTTTCAGATTACTGTAGATTGAATATGAAAAACTTATATAGAAATGACTGTCAGGGAAAATTTCTGAACACTGTCTGCAAAAAAACTTGGTCCCTACCAATCCCAAAAACAATTGAGAGCCCTTCATATCATGAACTTTTTTTCATAATAATAATAGTTACATAATATTTGTTTGTAACTTTGTGTGATGGCATTACTTATTTTCTTATTTCACATATAGATAAATTTGGTACTCATTTCACCCATTTTTGGAGCTCAAAACCCTCCAAATCCCCTTTGATTTCAATCGAGAAAATCTTCACTGTTGCAGGATGAAACTAATGAAATACGTTTCTTTCAAACTGTGTTCACAAAAACTGACATTAGTTCTATTCCAATTGAAAGATGCAAATTAGAAGTCTAGAATATATTTTTCCGAATGCTTCACTTCAGCGTACCCTCTCACTCCCTACTGCCGAACGTTCACAATGGAGGTTTCTTCTGGTTATGCAATCATGTGTAGGTGAAAAAAAAAATTACTTCCAACAATCTTAACAAATAATTAGGTATACATTAAGTGTGAGAGAATGCACGATTTTTGATATAATTAATATCAGTGTTGTGTTTAGTTTGAAAAGAAGAGACCAAACACATGAGTAATATGTCTATTTGTAGAATTTTTATTCATTAAAAAGAAATAGAGAAAAAAAGACGTAGTTATAATTACAAGTTTTATGGGTTGAACAATGAAAATATCAAATAGACTAATTGCATTTTGATTCTTAATAACAATTGTATATGGAAAAATATGAAACTTAGTAGAACAAATGAATCTCCTCGTTTGATTATGTTTACAGAGTAGTTGACAGTGATTGACATACTTAACAATACATGCACAGATAATTTTCCAAGTTGAAGAAAATGATAATTGAGTATAGGCTGGACGAACTATTTCTCTTTAAAATGACAAATAACTATTTTTCTATTATGCTACCTTGGATTCTATAAGCAGACTAACAACACTAAATACGTATTTACTTGATAGTTTAAAAGCCGTTTTTTAAATAATAATATTAATGCTATTTCAAGATGGAATATCTAATTCTTACTATGTCATGATTCTGAAGAATATTTGCATAATAAATGTGAAACTTATTTTTGCAGATTATTCTTTAGTAGGATATCAAAACATTTTACGGAGTCGTTTAAAATCCGTTATGATGGATTGTCTCGTGTCAACTTTATGATATTAGCTTGTGTAAATATGATCGACTTGAATCTATTAGAGATAGTATGGCTGCATCTAGGAGATACAAAGTCCTTTCTCTCTCTCTCTCTCAGTCATTAAATTATTTCTAATAAAATATATACATAATTTTATGATAATTGTTAATCTAAGCTAGACATTGATATCCTAATTACATCTAATATAATTTTAGACGAAGGAGAGTGATGATTGGAATTGAACACTTTATAATCTTGGTATTGGTTTTCCAAATGTAAATATTGTCATTTTGGCTAATGAAAATAAGTGCCAAAGCTATACTTATGTATCAGAAATATACTCATTTGTTCAACCGGCATTTAATAATGTTTTTATTCTGTTTTTTTTTGCTAATGAAATCTGTTCTATTGAAAGGATTTAATCTAGGATGGTGCAAGCAATGTCATTTGTTCAAATACACAACATATACTTTTCGAATATGGATTCGAATAGAGAAAACAAATTTTATACGTTCAAGGAATTTTCTACAAAGGCAATTTCGCTTCTTTTTCTTAAACTTATTATAGCCACCATTAACTATGCAGCGCATTACTTGTAACTTTCATTTTCTATTTGTCACTGGGATAAAAGTAAAAACTACTAGAAAGGATACCAAAAATAAAAGAAAACATAAATTTATCAATCTCATGGAATGAAAACTGGCATAAGTCACCCATCTTACAGTGTTTCTACTGATTCCTCTGAATGTCGCATAACTATCTTTGATTCAGTTTTTTTTCTAACATGAGACTAAGGCATTCGTTTATGTTGTTTTTATGAAGTTTGAACACATACGAGTAGACTACTGTCAAATGAGTTCATAGCAAATAATATTCGACATATCTTATGATGACTGCTATAAGTTGTCGGACTCATAATTGATTATACGATCAGAAACATTCAAATATTCAATAGAGTGGCATTTTTTGGTTTTGAAAAGCTCGTGATTCTTTTTGGATAAAGCCTGTATTACTTAGCAATATATACGAAGTGTGGGTATATGTGATGGTGTGAGTGTTCTGATACATCATCATAATTAAATAAATCCTGTAGAAAAAATAAGTTCTGGTAGTCCATTGTTTCATCAGGATACCATACACTCTTCGATTAAAAGTACTATTGCTGACAAGTGTTGACTTGATGAAGGCGAACAAAAACATTGAATGAAGTACTGCAATCTCATATTTTTCATGTTGTCTAGTTTTTATTAATGATCTATGGAACTTTGAAAGTTTTACTCGAACTATTTGATTTGACACAGTAACAGTTTAGTAACTCAGATAGATAAATAATTTTCTCATTTTCTTCTCAACGTTAATCATAATGCATTTGCATGAAACAAACGGTTATGGAAAGACAAGAGTAAGATGCGTATCCAATGAAACGGTTAAAATCAATTAGGAGGACATGAACTACTGGGAGACATATATGTTAAAGTATCGCAAGCAAGAAGGACGAAGTATATGATAACAAGAAATATTAAATGAAGGATAACATATTCTGTATGAACGATGAATATGGCAATGAAGTGACATCAGACGATGGTACACATGAAACGCAATAAAAAATATCATCCCTGTACATTCGAGTACTGAACTAAGAACGTTAAACAATAGTGGAAGTTCAAATGTATATGTATATGTGCTTGGTCATACGTCTAAAAATGTGTGTATATCAGTCTTGAACGATTACCATGCATGATTTTTACCATGAATATAACAGTCGTTGCAAAACAAATGGAAAAAATGTCAAACACTGTTAGACCATTCCGACGACTTCTAATCCGTCTAAATTGTTTTTTATATGAAAAGAGCAACGTCTAAACTACAATTCTTTTACCAGACTAACTATGTCAGGATGAATCTGAAAACTTGAACAAGTTCAAAATCTATTACCGCTAAAAACCTTCGTGCAACTTTAGCATTCAATACAGTCACTTTCAATTTCTACTGATTTTTTTAATAGTGAAAGAGAATGAAAAACCCATGCGGAATGATGATTTTTGTAGCATAAAGCATGGCTTTTCCAATGGTGTATTAGAACTTAAGTTCTTCTTAGTTTTTATAAAGAAATATTACTTTTTCTGAAATAGACTAAAACATTTGGTTATTCTCATTGCCTGATCATCTTGCGATGGTAAAAGTTATTTATTACATTAATTTCTTGGTCAAATTGTAAGATTTGACATATTTTGAGTAAATAAAGCAAAAACAAAATTGAGTTCATGCATGCTTTCTCCAAAGATAATGACTGATATTCTTGCAAACTTACTGTTCTTATTAAGAAAGTCGACTGTCATAAAAATTTAATTTTTTCAATCTTTGACTGAAGAATCAAGAACGAATTAAAAATTTTGTAACAAAATTAATATCAATAGAGGTTTTAATGCTTTACCTTTTGATTATATTTTTTTAAAATTTGGTCGATGTAGCCAAAAATGTTTTGAGAAATACAGATTTTTGCTAGTTGCAAGAGTTCTTTTTAGAGGTACTTGGTTTTAGAATTTTCCTAGTTTTTAGATTCGTACAGATAACATATGTCTGGTACAAAATTTTTAGTTCACAAGTTGCTCCTTTCATCAAAAAAAAAACTTGGATGGATTATAAGTCGTCAGTACGATCTGACAGTGTTTGACATTTTTTCCATTTCTTTTACAACGCATGTTAGGATAAAATATAGTCTGTCATCGAAAGAAGTCTCTAAATATGAATTCTCTGCTTGTATCTTGGTTGGTTCATTTTTATTGCAAACTTATTTTCGACAAATTTATTCATTTAGTCAAAAGCGATGATTTACTCATATTGACAAATGTTTTTTTAACCTTATACATTTGTTTTGATTCATTTTGCCTAAAATCTAATCACTTGTGCAAAAAATAGGATTAATGAATATTTTCTATTTCATTAGAAGTCATATTCATTATTGTACTAAATATAATAATATAATTGTTGTGTGATATTATTTTGATTATCAAATGATCCCAGGATTTGCTTCTAATTATCGAAATCTTAAAACCACTAGTAATTTACATGTTGATATCGGGTGATGTCTATTGTACAGAATATTTGTAAGCTCTAATAAAACATGTCATTTGATTTCGTATTTAGTAACAAGAGGTTTTTCTTTGTCAATAGATATATGATTTAATTCTTACTTATTAATAAACTATTTACGATTTGTTAACGTAACGTATATATGACTCAGCTAGTGAAGTTTTTGAAAGCTGCTTTTCTTTGAAATTGATACGTCGAAATATACCATCAGATGCATCATTTTTGCGCTGATTACAAATTTAGCATTTGTTTTTTTGAGAAAAAGTTGATTTTCGCATGCAAAGCAAAGTTTTTAACATTTCAAAACGCGTATATTGAATATTTTAACGCAAACATACATTTTGAAAAGTGCCAATAAGCATACCCTTCAATAGAGACTTTATCGATATATAAAACGGTTTGTTTACTTTTAATTTCCGTCCCTCAAAGTAACTCCTACGTTCTTGCAGGATTTTTCGACTCGCTGTGTCGATAATCAGCTTCCAGTTCACAACAATAGCCTGGTTTTGTGAAACATGACCTGAAAGGATTGTTGCAGTGTTTAGAGTAGAAACTTTACACTTCCCTCCCTCCACAGACCGTAGCAGAAAAATTAACTAATTCATTAACCAAAAATCTTACAAATATTTCACTAGTAAACCATTAATTACTCGTAACAGACCGGTACGGACAAACTGCGGATACCACTACACACTGTTTCAGACGTCTACAAAGGGCTATCACCGGTGATATATAACTAGATATGAATTAAAATATATATTAAGTTTTCTCTTGTTGAAACGCTATGTTGCATAGTATATACTGTTCACGAAATTTGTACCAGTACAGGCAGAAATAACCAGTTTTAACGAGTTTAGCACAAAATGGATCTATCGTGTTTAACATTGTAATCCAGCAGGCACTGCGCTAATAGCTTTTTTGTATAAAGTTTATGGGTTAATAGAAGATTAATGATTATAAAAGAATCAAGCCGATCTACATACGTTCAGCGGTCCAAAATCGATCGAGAAGAAGTATAACAGCGTTACATTTGTGTTTTTATGCGCAACCGAAAGTAGTTTAAAGAAATTGTATTTTCTATGTTAGAAAGCTCGCCCGATGTTCTACAAACTCTTTCCTAAGTTCATATCATTTAGAGTTCAACTTTCACAGAATATCTTAACTGAAATCATGACAATAGAATTTGAGGATTCTTCTATGTAACATCGCTTCGCTAACAAAAGCTGTTTCTCGAAGTTTGAAACTTCAACCAAAGATATTTATTTTCATACCATACATAGAGCAAGACGAGCCGCGCCGGAAAGCATTTGAATTAGATTTCTAGTTCTTATAATTTTTGAGATTGTCGAGAAAAGCTGCGTTAAAAACGCCACAGCATTATGTTTGGACAAGTCATGTAACGCACTATGTATTACAAAAAAATAATTTCAATGTTCTTATTTTACTGATTTCTGTGGTATAGGTATATATTCTTTATATAATTTATACATTCAAATAGAAAACGAAACATTATCGGTAAAAACAATTAATCGAATAAAAATTTGGTCTATTACTAATCATGTGTTTATTCAAGATATTCAATCAATTGTTGAACAGTTTTTACGAAACATTCTATGAAATGTAATGTTTTTGATTCTTTGACTTAGACTTGTGATTTCAGAATCTAAGTAGGACTATCTCGAATAACTTAGCAGTGTGAAGTCAGATTTATAACAAATCGATATATTGAGATTCGTTCTTATCAATTATCATTCCTATCGAAACTTGTTCACACAATGGAACATCATCATACATAATGTTAATCTGTTATTCAACTGAACTTAATCAAAGATGAAAAAAAACATAATCACATTTTATGGATAATACTAAATTATTTCTATATCTTATTTTACACAGTGATGCCTATAATCTAGAGCAATTGTCCTACGCAACTATACGGAACAGTAAATCTGCACTCTAGTAAGAAAGCATACGGGCCAATGCTTTCCTTTTTGTTTTTGTTTCAAAACTTTTCTAATTGATATTTTTTCAAATGTTAAAATGCCATCATTTATAGTGCAAAAAAGTAATACATGTCAGTCATTCGTATTATACAAAGTTGACTTCGAAGAGACAATACTGCCAGTGTTTATGAACTAGCTTTTCTTTGCAACTACACTATATTGTGATTTTCACATACACGGTCAATGTGTATCTTTCCAGTAGTTGAATAAGTATTCCATGTTGTTTAAATTAATTTATTTCACTAAATTAATTCATGTTGAAGAATGAAAAAGACAACAACACGCCATACATGAGTTCGGTCATCAAGCATTAAAACTTTAGATCGAAGTATTCATTTCTTTTCTTCGTAGAATATGAAATGTTCCTCTTATAAGTAGTATAAATTGTCTCTAATACGTTCGTTTCTTGAGCGATTCTATCCACTAGGATAATTATTCATAAACAGCTCAAAGATTTTTGTCAACAGCAGCACGAAAAAAGTTAGCATAGATTGTGTTAAATATTTTATCATTGAAGTTCGGCATTAAGCCTAATATGAGTTTATTACGTTTCTAGTTTTCCACCCACACGGCATAACAGGACACTTATTAGAGTGTAGTATTCAAATAGTCGTACTGCTTGGTCTCAAATACATAAAAATGTTAAAATCTTTTTCTGAATGTGAAATTATTTTTTCATCGGATAAACATAAATACATCTAAAGAAATATTCTTCCTGACTAAAACGATGAATATCGAAGATCAAAAGGGATAGTTTATTAAGTTTGCAGTAGACTTAAATATATATACATAGATAGAAATGATCGTTGTATTTATTTTGTTTAAGTAGACAAGATATTTTAAAATTTGTATACCTAAGTGTTCGAACTCGCTTCTTAATTCTGCATACTAGAAACATCCTCCTTAGTGAATAACACTTAGGATTATGAATCATTTTGGTGGCATATGAGCATATCACCTTTACTTTCATATTGCAAACCTACAAGATTTAATAAAGACTAATATTGAATTCTACCTCAAAAAAAGAGCCAAGGTAAAAGTTTTCATCTAAATAGCTACAACGATTTAGCTTTGTTTCAATATCTGATTATACTAACCGCTTTTTTTCAGAATTTCTTAGATTTCTATTCATTCAAATTTATTACTCAAAACTATCATTTGACCCATGTTACATCTTGAGTAATAATTTTTACAATGAACAACGGAGCTTTGAAATCGTTTGAATATGTCTCTAATCAGCTCAATCGATATGTAGCACCGACTATATTGCTTTTTGGTCTAGTAGGAAACGTTCTTAATTGTCTTGTTCTCTCACAAAAAACACTTCGATCAAATCCATGTGCATTCTTATTTCTTGCTTCATCATTCATTAGTATCATTTCGATTATTATTGGTATACCCACTCGAATTTTAGCTGGTTGGAATGCTGATCCAACAGAAACAATACATTGGGTATGTAAGGTTCGTACGTTTATCGTGTTCAGTACGAGAACAATGGCAATATGGTTGATCACATTAGCAACGATTGATCGATGGCTATTGTCATGTATGGATATACATCGTCGACGAATGAGCACAGTAAAAAATGTTAAACGAGTGATATGTATCGTTGTAATTCTATCGATTCTTTCCTATATTCATATACCGTTATGTTATGAAGCTAACAATGATTATGCACCATTGAAGTGCTTTGAGAAAACAGAAACATGCCGCTTTGTTTCCGATTTAGTTCATATCATCCTAACAATAATAATTCCGTTGATTTTAATGTCTACATTCGGTCTATTGACTATTTCAAATATACATCGTATTCATAATCGTGTTCAACACATGGTTAATCATTTCGGAAGTAATGATCAACGTGAACACGGAATTTCTAAATCAAAGAAAACCGATCGTCATTTATTTCGTATGCTTGTATTACAAATATTTTTCTTGAATATTCTATGTATTCCACAAGCTATTCAAAATATTTATATTTCATTCAGACCATTCAATGCTTACTTTACCTTTGAAGACACAATCGAGACTTTTGTTTATAATATTGACATTCTTTTGGCTTTCGTCGCGAGTGCAATACCATTTTATATCTATGTATTAGCAGGTGGAGTTATTTTTCGAAAAGCATTAATTTTTTTTTTAAGATTAGTACAACAAAAGATGTTTAATTTATGCAGTTAGTACGATGACATATGCTCTCATTGTAAGATTCAATAAAACTATCGGTTGAAACTTGATGCATTGAATTTTATTATTATCAATTCTTGAAATCGCAGTAATTGCATAGGTTAGAAAAACAACCTATTTTTAAACTATTCGTGTTCATTCATTAGATATTGTTTGACATGACTGGCTATTTTATGATACCAATACTTTTCTTCATTCTCACCTATGAAATTTTGACCATAGCTCTAAATGAAAGCATCTTTTCAACTTTCACAATTCAACAGTGAGTTAAGAAAATATTGTTTAATCAGTAGATGAAAACTGCAAAGTTCTTTTTGGCAAACTCAAAGAATCAACGTTATTCTTTTGATCGGTTCATAGACTATGTCTCAATTCATGTTGAAACCAGAGTGACACTTCGCCAGAACAAAACAACTAGAATCAGTTTCATAGTATTGATTTTTCTCTTTTGAGAAAATATTCTATTCCTTTTGAACTTTCTCAACGATTCAGTTTCAAGAATTAGTTGATAGAATAATAGGTATTATCAACAATCTTCTATTCTCGGCAACGACACAAAGTAAGTGCGATGTGTCTATTAACTATTTTCGTACATTCATCAACAGAGTTCATGTTCTATAGAGTGCTGGCTATGTAGAAGACATGAAATGCGATAGATTGCGAGTAACTGCATTTGCTTAGGATTGAAATTTATATCCTGTTTTTGTTTAGCATACTCTGCACTCTTATTGGCAGTGATTCGAGATCTTCAGGTTCATCTCGAAGTTTCATTGATAAATTTTGAAAATAAACCAAATTGGACCGTAGTTTTTGTTAAGAAAACAAAAACCTTCCGGTCACCAGATAAGTAGATTCGAATATTTTTGTATGTGATTAGTGGCAATAACTGCATTGTGTTTCGTATTTTGATATAACAGGTTCTCCAACGGAAGAACGAAAAACCTAATTGATATCCTAATAGAGTACGATCAAAGCCGATGTACTACCAAGTTGGTCAACGAGTTTTGAGTTCTTCAATAACTATCTTTACGAATAGAAGAGTAGTAAATACTAGGAACTACTAATTGCAAACTCTACAAATTGAACACAATTTTTTAGTTAATGCAGTTTGAACATATGCAAAATGATTGTGTCAATGAGAAATACATGGGCGAATATAGAACAAACAGAAGTGTCGATTCTTTTGTGTAGCAGTGCGAGACAAACATGATCAATCGTGAGAAACATGGTATTGAAAAATGTTTTTAACATCGATCAAATGTTAGAAGACTTCGTATCACTAGATACTTCTCAATCAGAAAGTGACTTCGTCCACTGTCATGTGTGAATTTTATGAACCAGCCTATGTTCAATCAGATTTTTCAATGTTCTTCTGCCGATAAAAAGTCCCATTGTCGTATTTTATATATTCGAATAGTCACGCACAAAAGAGAATAGAGGAAGTTTCAGAGTTTTTCTTACTAAACAAAAAAAAAATGCTGGACAATACTGTTCCAAATCATGTTTGCCTGTACAAAAGAAAAATGATGGATTTTCATATGGTATCTTTTGAATCATATTGCACTTGCCCGTTGAATTTTCTCTATTTAGTAAATAATCTGTTGTAGAATATTATTTTGCACTTTACTCTACCTAATCGATTCATCGTTGCACTAAATTTTTTCAGATTCTTTTCTCAATGAAATAGCTTGACTATTATTGATTTTTCAACCAGCACTTCCGTAAATAGAGATATGATGGAAAAAAAAGATAAAACACCTAAGCAAATTATTTATATATCCAGTTTTACAGAGGCTTTGTTTTACTTTGATCAACAAAGAACAAAGACGCCGAGTTCCATTAGTGAATATAAATATTGTATGATTGCGCAGTTTCTCAGGATTGTTGATAATTTTTCACTAATTTAACTTGAACAATATTATTTCGGCTTAAAAACAGAAACATGATTTTCTTTCAATGAAAATGATCAATGAAACAAGCTCGATTAAATTAAATACTTTGAATCATTTCTTGATGTGTTACTATTTTTTCTTATTGTATATTTGAAGTTAGCATTGAATATCTGCATTGAAGTAGTTTGCCGTTGATTTCAAGTGCGCGTCAATAGCTACTGTTTTTTTGTCAACATTAAAAAAAAGAAACTCAAGTTCTTCTTTATGATTAGACAAAACATTTTCTCATTGGATTCAAATACGAATGATATGTAAAATATAGATTTCTTCATGTTTTCAATGTTCTGCATCAGAAAACTTGAACGTAATTCGATGACATCGTTTAAAACGTAAAAGAAAACTTTTCTTTGTGACATATTCACTAGTATTCCTTTTCTAGTCTTAAAATATATTGCAATATTCATTCCATGTGACATTGAGAAACAAACTTTTTAAATTTTAACATTCAAAATTCTCTTGCATGTGGAGATCATATATACATAAAAGCATGGTATGGGTTTAACTGCTCAGTAGATTTTTGCTCAGTACAAAATTATTTGTAGCATAGTAAATAATTGGAAAGCTCGGTAATTAATTAAGAAAATCTCACTATTTAATTCATTTTTGCTCAGATTTCTGTAAAAACAGCAGAATTGCAATTAACAAATTTTTATTGAATGATTAGTGGATGCAGATTCCATGAAGAACTTTTTGTTTAGAGACCTCTATTCTCCCTCTCATTTCGTTGTCTACATTCTACTCTATTCTTGTTTTCATTACTGCTAGTTTCATCTGTATTTGTCTTGTCGCGCGAAACATAAGTCTGTGATAATTCAACAACCTCCTTTGTTGTGGCCATTTTAAAAACTAATTAGTAATGGAAATTTTTGGTAAATCAAAAATTCAGATCGTTTCATTAAAAAAACTGAAGAATTTATAAACGGATAGGCAGTAGGGTGAACATAGGTATGAAATCTCAAATCTTTTTTCTTTTGTTAAACTGGAGAACAAAGTGAGAAGACAAGACAATCGTCTTGTTATTTAAATGTAGAATTCCAAACAGCTGTTTAAATTTTCAAAAGTAGTTCAAGAAACGATAACACTCACGCATATTGTATTACACAGTCACTTATAAAATTATTTAGTACAAATTTATCATAGACCGTATAGAATGGTCAATTCTTTGGACTGATGATGCAATCGTCAATCAACGTCAACAATCATTCTTGTATTTTATATCCAATTATTTTCATTGAAAAACAAACAATGAATACTGATTCAAATATAAGCATTTATTGAGCAAACCAAATAGTTACTGAACATCAAATTTTACACTGATAATTTGATTTCTTTATTCAGAGATAATTTCTACTCTAAAGATATTTAAGAGAGGGTCCATGAAATCACCACCCAAAACTGCGGGGGTCGGTTGCCGACGAATTTTAGATTTTGAAATTGAGTAGTTGGTTCGATAGAGCACACAAAATTAGCCATATACCTACATTTTTAGAGTTTCAGATGAAACTCTTCTTGAGATAAGAGG
>OENT01002304.1:4902-24582 GCA_900239685.1 Rotaria macrura | reverse complement strand
TAATGATTCGACTTGACCATCAATCATTTATTGACTTCTAATTAATTTAATGATAACTGTGACGTGTTGAAACACATATATAAGATGGGTGTAAACACACACAGCATTACGACTCAGTCGCTCTGGTCGTGATGATAAGTATTAATGATACTATGTTACACATAAGATTACAATATTTCAAACAACGTAAGCTTACGTATTATTCATGTTACATTACATTATATAATATGAATCCCGTGTCACCTCTTTTTTTGCAACTGCGCCGCGGTTACGCGCAGAGCCAATTTTACGCCGCAATTATGCGTAACTACGCCGCATTCATCGTAGTGAAGGTCTCTATAAGAAACTACGCTTCCTGCGACGTAGACCAACGTAACTGCGTCGTAGTGATCGCATCGTACGATCCATTGTAAACGTAACTGACCAATTATAAATGATTCTTCCTTATTTATAATTGGTCACGCTCGAGCACTAATACTTAGACACTGAAAATCAGTATAAATAGCAGTGCTCGTCACATTTTCGTTCATAAATCATTCTACTTTAAACAGTAGAATATATATTTAATTTTTTAAAATTTTTTTATTTGTTCAATTTTTGAAACTTTGATTCTTGAAACATTTGACATTTTTTTAAAGTATTTTTTTTCCATTATTTTTTTAATTTTTTTAAAATTCTTTTAGGTGTTGTTATTTTGATTTTTCTCGATATTTATTTTCCTTAATATTTGATATTAAAATTTTTTTTAAAGTTATAGTTTTGTAAATTAATTTTTTTTAAAATTTTTTCTAAAAAATTTAAATTTTATAATTTTAAGTTTTTTATTTTTTGTACGGAACAAGTTTTTAAGCTCACAATAAATATACAGCAAAAATGAAAACTTATTCTAAGTCATCTCTCGTACAAATTGCAACGCAAGTGTAACGCATAACTGCAATTAACTGGGACGCGCTTTTGCGTAACAGTCATCTTTTCGCCGTAACTACGCGTAACTGCGATTTTTTTTATCGTAATTAGGAATAACTACGTCGTAATTTTCCGAAATTACGGGTCGAAATGCGATCGCAGTTAAAGCCTAACTGAGCCCCAGTTTCATCGTACTGAAACACATGGGATGATTATTCATTGTGATATGTATATATTATTCCAGATGGAATATATTCGTTATATACAATTTTGAGTGTACTGTTAGTAAAAAACGCAATCTATCACAGCCAGCCGAAGTGGCGTGGTAACTTCGCACAGTGGAGAATAATGTGTACTGTCATGGCGAAGCAGTGTAGTACTAGGAAAGGCCCTATATGTTCATACATTTCTGTTGACGTTCTACATCAGTATATCTATGAGCATTGCCCTACATGTTAGGCGTAGTCCACTCTGTTGTACACGTGCCAGGCTGAGGGTATTCTCCCTGGTCGAGCGTGCGGATAGCATAGGGAAGCAATTCTGTTTATTCGAATGGGATAAAGAAAAACGTAGAGGACTCCAAGTTACTTCTGCAAAAGGCAATACCATTTATGGCACTTTTAATCTGAGGATGTGTTAGTCGCAAAGAATTCCACCGAATATAAAGTGATTTTTCGTAATATTCAAGTGATTTCATGTAATCAGCCATGTTGCAGTATACTCATTCGATGTTGTTACACAAAGAAGCAAAATCGGGATCACCAGGAGCCACAGCTTTTTCGCGGATTCGAAGTGCTTTTTTGTGAAATTCGAGTGCTTTCGCGCATTCACCCATGCAGCTGCACACTACTCCGATGTTGTTGAACGAAGTAGCCAAATCGGCATGAGTCGGAGGCAGAGCTTTTTCTCGTACTTTCAGTGATTTTTCGTAATATTCACGAGCTTTCGAGAATTCCCCCAAGTTGTAGAACACTGATCCGATGTTGTTGAACGACGTAGCCAAATCCGGATGCGTCGCAGGCAGACCTTTTTCTCGTATTCTTAGTGATTTTTCGAAATATTCAAGTGCTTTTGCGTAATGACCCATGTTGTAGTACACTGATCCGATGTTGTTGAACGAAGCAGCCAAATCGGGATGAGTCGCAGGCAGTGCTTTTTCTTTGATTTGATGTGATTTTCGGAAATATTCAAGTGCTTTCCCGTATTCACCCATGCTCTTGTACACTGTTCCTATGTTGTTGAACGAAGTAGCTAAATCGAGATGAGTTGGATGCAGAGCTTTTTCTTTGATTTGATGTGATTTTTTGTAATATTCAAGTGCTTTTGAGTATTGACCCATGTTGTAGTACACTGATCCGATGTTGTTGAACGAAGTGGCTAAATCGAGATGAGTTGGAGGCAGAGCTTTTTCTTTGATTTGGTGTGATTTTTCGTAATATTCAAGTGCTTTCGCGTATTCACGCATGGAGCTGTGCACTGATCCGATGTTGTTGAACGAAGTGGCCAAATGGAGATGAGTTTGAGGCAGAGCTTTTTCTTTGATTTGATGTGATTTTTCGTAATATTCAAGTGCTTTCGTGTATTCACCCATGTTCTTGTACACTGATCCGATGTTGCTGTACGTAGGAGCTAAAGATGGATCATCAGCAGGTAGAGTTTTCCGTTTGATTTTAAGATATTCTTCATAGAAAGAAACTGCTTCTTTATATTGGCCTTGATCATCTTTCAACCATCCGATTTGATGAAATATAAAGGCTTGATCACTTTCACTGGACGCATTCTCTAGGAGTTCTGTTTAAATGTCTTCTGCTGGCTCCAAGTTCCGGACTTTGAGCATGAGCTTTCCCATTCGATGCCATCCAGTGGAACCCCGAGTCTCTTTCTGCAATGTTTTGTGAAGTTCTGCCAATTGTGGATCCTTATCATCTGTTGTGGTGAGGTGTACTTCCCAGAGACGTTTATCATTCGCCATTTGTTGAATATCTCCAATTCGAAATACACTGTGTGTACTCAATAGTATTTCGTCTTCTTTTGGTATGGCACTGTGTTCTTTCACAGATGCAAATGGAGTTGTTGTGAATTGTGGGTTTACAGTGAAAATAAAAAGAACTGCTACCATGCCTTTCGTTCCTAGGGACCATTCAGCAAATTCAATGGATTTTTGTCGATTTTGACTGGTCGAAAGAAAGTTATTAAACGATATAAGGCCATGTTTACTTGCAGTCAGTTTTTCGAAGTCATCTTTCGATAACCCTTGACCACGATAAAGTGGTTTTCCATCGAAATCTTTGGCTTGTTGGTGATAGAGTTCTTCTATTTGTTTGTGCAAATCACGTAAATAAATGCCCATCTTGATGAGCACTCGACAGTCGAGTGTTCGTAATGCTCTATTGAGCATTTTATACGTGAAACACTCACGTGTATACCAATATATGGCTTTGGATGCTTTGTACATGCGTTCAAATTCATCAATGAACTTGAGTTCATTGACATTCCCGCTGTATTCTGCGCGGCAAAATTCAGCCAGTATTTTAATGGCATCTTGTTTTTGTTCCATTTCAAGGACTATCTCCTTGAAGATTTGTGTGTACATGAACGTTGGTTCCAACTGGTTGAGACTTTTGTTGGAACCACTGCCAATTTGAGGAGCAGTTATGCTTACCGCAATATTATTTTGGTTGCATTGCTCGATTGCTACCTTCAAAGCCTCACATATGGGCTTGACCGATGTGTGGACACCTTTGATTTTAGGCCAGCTTTGTGCCCATTGTTGATGGCGTTGTTTGTTGCCACAGAATATATAAATGGCATCCAATTTGGGCATTCCATGAATATCTGGCACCAGGTCTTGACCAAGTGCGNCTGAAGAGATCACAAAGCTGGTCTCTTCGCCGCTTTTCTCAAGTTGTTCAATGCACTGTTCAGCTGTTGTGCATTGTTCAACTTGGTTTACAACACTCCGTAGCTGCAAGAGTGTGTTCTGACAATGCAGATTGCTGGGATCGATGCTTGCATCGACCCATACAACCAAGTAATTTTCAGCGATTCGCCGTCTTACTTTGTTGCTCCTGGTGTGTGCCATGTAATGTGTGATAGAAAATATTGTGTGACGTCCAAACAACTTTACCAGCTCTTTTTTACATTTGAAGCTTTTTGCCGATTATCGGTTAACTTTCAGCGACAAACTTCCCGTTGTTACAACTGAAAGAGGACGGATTGTAAACAAGAGGACGAAAGAGAAAAAGTATTTTCCCGGCATCACCGTTGCCTATATGATTATTCTTTCCAACTTGCGTCGAGTTTGTCGTCTCTACTTGTTAATTCAAGTGTCACTATGTTGGAAACTTTACTTTCATTTAAAATTTGTGTTTTTTCAAGCAGGAAGAAAAAACACAAGCTACTGCAATGTGGCCAGTTGAATTGTAGTTGTTTTTCATATTCAGATCCTCGCCAACATCTTCATGGTATCATTGAATTCAAAAATACAATAATGTTGTTCGTCACTTGAACACAAAGTCGATCATACATGGATTTCTATTTCTCCATGTACTACATATTCTTAAGGATTGATTTGATTTAAAAGAAAGTGTTGGATTCACACTGATGAACTCTTGGCTTTTATTGATCACGTTTTATGGTAACTAAAATTAACTATCGATAATTATCTTATTAGAGTTCGGAAATCACTCAAACGTTCCAATAACATATTCACAAAAGTATCATTAAATAAAAATGAACAGTTTTCCTCTCAACTATAATGATTTTTGCGCGTAGCATGAGCTTTATTACTTATTTCCAACTCCAATTTCATGTCAGTTCTCGTGTGTATTCATACAACATACGATAAATGAAAATCCCTTTCTGTTGATTGTTTTGACAGTATCAAAGTATGAAATCATCTTTTAATGCACTTCGATATTTTTTGTCGCTACAGTACGAAACTTGATTCAATAGCAGATATCTATGATATATGAAGAAATGTATTATTGGTTTCGCATTTTTTATTCGTACTTTTATCTAGTTCTTCTCATTGAACGCATTTTGTCTATCAGAAAAACATAAGAAATATTTCAATTTTCCATCGTCGTTAGATTATTTCTTGTGCACATTCAAGCGAAAGACATAGGTGTATCGATAAAATTAATTTTACAAAAATCAATGTATAATTATTGGTTAAAAGAAGAGGAAGAGCAGAATTGCAAAAGACATGCAATAAGTTCTTTTTTGTAAATTCAAAAGCAATCAGAAACAGAATGGCACTGTGGTAGTACACGTCTCAACCTCTCTAGTTAATAACGTTCAGTTTCATTTTTTGTTTTCTTTAGCAGAAAAGAAAAATGAAATAAGACTGAGAGTAAATCAAACATCAACGCGTAAACTTTTATGAATTTTGCCATTCCTTTTATTAGTTTTGAAATGATCGCGCTTCGTCGAGAACTTTTAGATGCTTTTAATCTGAATATTACGATCGAATACACGATTTTGAGTCAATAAAATTCAATGACGAGTGACCATTATGATTCACTTTAATCATCTGATGCAGCAAGAATTTTCATGTATGAAATATGACTAGAAACGTACTAAAAAAGTTCTGATTATTCTTCAGCAGTGAATTCACTATAGGACTTTCATTTCTTATTACCATACAGACTAGAATGTTTCAACCAAATTCTGGTTATAGATGATCTCATTCGAAATTTCTATTTTAAGTTGATTCCAAGTTAAGCATTGTCGTCTATGCATATGATAAATAGATTTTAAATTTCAGTGAAAATATGCCATGGTTGACAACATTTGCAGAGTTTAACTCGAAACAGAATTCGTCAACCATCTCGCCATTTTCATGAACAATAGAAAGCCTTTTTGTCGACTTTTAAAGAGAGTTTTTGTGTTTTAAATATGATCCTGTGTCAATGCGTAATCTCAACAATCCAATGGATATTTTCTTGTCAACAAGGACGTGTTCTTCATAGCGTCTCTTTTGTTGACATTGAACAGCAACAAACACCTAATTTGAATCAAGGCTTAGATTTCAAACAACAACGCACACACGAGAAAAACCATTCCACCAACTTCATAAATTCTGTTTTGATAGATTGCAAATATCTTCGATACCTTGTCTTTTCTTCAATAATGCTTTCTTTCATAGAATATTCCAGAAGAATTAATGTTTTATTTCTGGAAAGAATAGAAAAAAAGTAACGCGACATCGACAATTCAATTTTTGTTCTTGACGACTCTATGCACATACTTATGTTGATATCTGAGACACAAAAACAACAAAATGGATTTTGTCAGAGAAGATCAGTTTGAATCTTTAACAATATAAACAAAAGCGATGCTTCTTGGTAATGTTCTATACAAGATATATAAATTAACAAAATTGTGTTGTTGTTTCTTTTTATTAATTGCATATATTTTAAGTGGATTTTTTCTATCAAAGTAACCTAGATGGCATGGAATGGTTCACAAAATATTCTGAACGAATATTCGTGCTGTCGAATATTCATAAATTAGAACCTCTGTTGACTTTTTTATGATTAAAATATAGAGCTAGCACTTTATCTTTACATTAACCTGAAATAGTAAATTAAATTAAATTAACGCACTACATATCGGTTAATCTCATTCTTATTTTATTAGATCTCTATCATTCATCGATTAAATTGAGATGTATATCAGAGTTAGTTCAAAACATGTCTCCACAATCAGTAAATAAAAACAAAAAAAATGATTATGGATAGAATATAAATATTTTTCAACTTATGACAATACAAATTTTGAATGTTTTTCTGTGAATGTTTATCTGTGTGTTGAAATGGCATAGGATCCAACGAGTAACCAGAAACTTCGGAATACGAACAAATTTGTTTGAAAAAATACAGACAACTTCTAAAAGATTTAATGGAAATGGTTTATAAATGAAAGTGAACGTTGAAAAACTTAATATAGGGTTCTGTATTTCACNTCAACAATGTTAAACAAATAAAGGTTCAAGATAATTTAAATAAAACCTAACTCAATAAAATTCGGATCAACTTTCGAATACGAAATGATTGCTGGAATATAATTATTGATATTACTCTTTTATCTCGCATACGACTGTTTTCAAATAGACTGAGATCATTTAGTAAAATGTATCATGCGCGATTAACTTTCGCGATACTTAATTGTCTATTTTTCTAAAATTTCTCTACTATTTTTAATCAATTTGGTTTTCAATATTTCAATCAATAACATTGATCTTCTTCACAATATCTAATGATGAATTAAACAAAATGTAGATAAAGTAATAAATAAAGTAAAAAAAGAAAAGCAAGCATATAAGAACAATTAATATATATTTGACAAATCTATAGTATTTTTCGTTCCCATCTACACAAATATATATAGTTACTATAGGCATGAACAACTAAAAGGAAAAAAAGAACAAGAAATGATAGATTAGACACAAGTGTACCACTCATGACTTTAATCTACATCTTATTTCACTCTTCATAAGCATTATGAGGAAGATAAATGTTTATTGTTTGAAACGTAGAAAATGAAATTGATTCACAAAAAAAGAAAGTATAGAATTTTTTATGTTCAAAGCCAAGAGATTTCCTGTATCGCAAAGAATGCCATTTACTGTAACTATGCTGCTTATATTATTGTCTTACTCTGAATGTGTTATGTTATTATAGTTCCATGGGAACTAAAATGTTTTCGAATGACTAATACAAGGTCTGACGTCTTTTAGAATAGCAAAATTGATCCCGACTACTTCTTATGAAATAATTCAATAATAGTACGTAGGTAAAGTTAGCACCGAATTCGAGTATTTCCTGTCCGGATCCGCTTGAGAGCCTGTGTTGGCCGGCCCGTTGCCTGTGTTCAATGCAGAATTTGATTTCCCATCGAATGGTGTTACTTAAAATAGGGGTCGCCGACCAAAAACTGAACATTTCTGCAGAAATACAGTTTCTCGCCAATGCTTTCGGGAACGGAAAACCATATTTTCTGTCCGGATTCGCTTGAGAGTCGGTGTTGCCGCTCTTGTCAGTTTTGTTAAATGCAGAATTGTGTGCCCTATCTGATGGCTCTATGCGAAACCTTGTTTATCTAGATAAAAATCCCCGTTTTGAAGGAATTAGTCGTTTTCTGGTGTTGCTCTGGCGGTATTAGTCATGCAACTCGCTCTCACGGTTATTTTGTCCGTTCCGAAATTCAATGGAACCTGGAAAGTGTGTGGTGGATTTTTCTTTCTGATTCATGTGTATATGACTGTTAGTGCAATCCCTTACGTTAATCAAAGTGTGAAACACGATGTAACTGCTTTGAACAGTCATGGAATTCTCACTTTCTTTCATGAATCCTACTACTTGTTTACTCATCGTTCTCACTGAGTGACTAGAGCTTCAATAAAGCAGCAGCTGACATCTCTCGTCATAAATTAATGAGATAAACTCACTAAACCCGTATAGAAGGTCTGTGACAATCAGTAACGTCGTTGCTGGCCATCTATCACTTCTGTGATCACCTTCAACCCTGTCAGTAACGATTTCTGACAGGGAAATCATCTGTCGGTAACGGTCTCTGGCGGGTGGAAGAGAATCACCCATCGGTAACGGTCTGTGATGAATGGGAGAGGGGTACCAATCAGTCACGGTATGTAGAGGGGTGGGAGCATGAGTAGGCACCTGTTGGTTATGGTCTCTGCCGATGGAATCACCTGTCGGTAATGGTCTGTGACGGGGGGGGGGTGTCACTTTGGCGTTCCGTTCCCAAGAATAGGGAACGCGTTACCCAAATTCATAAAATGTTCAGAAAAAATAAATGCCACTATCGCTGTATCGAAATAACGCTTAAAACGAAATTTGAGTTGCGTCCCCATTGCTAAGGAACGGAACGCTTGGGAACTGGAACGCTGACACCCCTAGAGGGGGAGCTCAATTGTCGGTAACAGTCTGTGAAGGTGGAACCATCTGTCGATAACGGTCTGTGAGGGAGTTGTAAAATTTCTACCCTGAACACTTCAACACTCCTTTCAGTTCGTGTCTCACAAGATGATCAGACTTAACGGAGAAATGCTATCAAAATCTTGAATTCATTTTTTTGAGTTATTCAAGACACAGAAGTCGTGTTTTGAATTGGTTTTTTGGTTTCTCATGATGCAGATTTCTTTTTTCGGAAGCGGACTGTGATTTGTAGTAGCACGGTGAGAACTGTACTTGAAAACGGTTTTGAGAGTGGTTTTGCACGAATCTGAATACCTCTGCCCTTCAGAGAAGAAAACACACAAAAAACATTTCAGCACTTTTTTCGGACTCAAAATTGAAATCATCGGAAATGGTGACATATACCATTGGATACTGGGAATGTTCCTCCATCGCACCATTTATTTCGCGTTCCATGGGATTAAGGTTTGGAGGAAAAACGGCTAAAAACTGAAAAATTGTCATTTGTTCTCGATATTTTCAACGTATTTCGATATTTGGAAATGTACTTCATTCTTATAACCGGTATTAGACTCTAAATTCATAATCAGCATGAAAACCAACATCGACTCGTTCGTTTTGATAAGTTCCTGATGAACCTGTTTTAGACCAGCTGATCGAGTGTTTATCGTATGCAAGTTTTTTCTGAGTATACCGCTTGATATATTGAAGAGGAGTCACCTACACGTATAATTTCTGCACTGTATGTGCTGTTTATATGTAGAAGCAGAATTGTATGCTTCTATTTGAGTTGCTCCGCTTTGAACCATGTTGGAATCTTCCATTTAATATTGTCTCTATGAATTGCGATCCCGTAATGCATTTATCAGATTCTAGCTTAACTGATTTTCATGAAATCCAAGCATCATGATTTGAAGATGGAACAATTTGGGAATGTTTAAAAGTAGGATAATTAGAACTTCTTGAACTTCCGGTAATTTCTGTGTGAGCATTTAGTACTGGTCTTTAAATATAACTAAGTGAGATGATCTGAAACTCTGGTTTTATACATGGTATATCCAATAATAACCCTCCTTGTTATAGATAATTACCGCAGCCACTTGTATTCCACCTGCTAAGGTGAAATGGATTGTGAATTGCAACGAAAACTTCTGTTCTTAGATAGAATTTCTAACGAATTGTGCAGTTCTACGACGTTGTAGGCTTCCCGATGATTAAGAGAGAAGAACGTTTCGGATAGAAGTGGGCTCTGGCATGATGAAAACATGATGAGGATGGAGATTTCTTCATCGTAGTCACTGAAGTCGAATACAAAGTTCATACCACAGAACAAAATAGCTGTACTCCTGGCGATAAGCCACCTATTGTTCGATTTGCTAGGTCTCCCCAATTTTTCAACTGCATCGACACTTTCTGAAATCATTTCAATCAATATTTCCACATTTAGTCTTAGAGCGTCTGTTGTTCGCTCGCAAAAAAAATAATAACATCATGACTCTTCTCATATAAAGAACTTAAAAATTGGATGTTTTTGGGATACTGAATCCCATAGACACTTCATTTAACATAGCTTTGCAATGGCTGGTTGGTATTCCTTTTCGACACCACCAGACTCCTTTTCTCTTTTGGTATGTGCATGAATGATGATCATTGGCATTGAACGATGAAATATTATCTGATGATTCTGAGAAAGACAGAGTTGTTACACATAGACATTTCTCACTGCATCACCGATAACCATAAGTGCCTAATGTTCCTCAAAGTGGGTTGGGGAGCCCTTATGCAAATTTAACTTCGATATTTCTTTTTCGGAGAATGCTCGATATCGAATCTCCTTCTTGAATCAATTATGCAACTGCATCTGATGATATTCTGTGTAATTATTTGATGAAGACCACCTGCTCTTTTTTCATTGCACCATCTTCTCGACGGTGAATTGGTTTTCGATCAATTTTAGTTGATCTCGAGCGTGCAATTGAATGAGCATAACATATCACTGAAATCGTCGATAAGTTTTCAATATCGAAAAACACGTTTTATAGAAACTCATTCGTTCTATCCCTGCGAATTTATGCACGAACAATAGGAAACTACCGTATTCTCTTCCCCTCTTATAACACGTTTTAACCATCGAAACAATATGTACGGAATTCTCTACTAGGGCGCTGTAGCGACTCCCCAAGCCTATCATAGTGAAAAATTATTGGATTCAAGAAGATTTGAGTGGATTATAATCAGATTTTTCTGCACCAAAATCCAAATTATAATCGATTGAAATCATCGAAACAGACGATAATTTCATTTTTTATGAAACAATAATCTTAAGAATCCGGTCAAATTGTGATTAAAATCATGCATGTTTGATTTACATCATATGATCTGGATTTAATATGATTTTAGTCACAATTTGACCGGATTTTTAAGATTATTGTTCGATAAAAAATGAAATTATCGTCTGTTTAAACGACTTCAATCGATTATAATTTGGATTTTGGTGCAGAAAAATCTGATTATAATCCACACAAATCTTCAATAAAATCCAATATTTTTTCATTGGGATTTCAATGATCTCTATATGATACATGATTCATGATGTCCCGTAGGCTTATCGCCCGTTGTGGCTAATCATTGTACGGATTAGTTTCTTCCATATCCGTCGGTCTTGCGCTAGGTGGCACAGGTCTTGTCCACTTCGTCCACACCAGTCTTTGATGTTGCCCAGCCATTCTCTACATGGACATCCTTTTTGTGGTTTTCCATCTATTATGCCGAAAATAATATGCTTTACCAGCCGCTCACCGCTCATTCTACAGATGTGATCGAATAGCCTTAACTTTAGTTTCTTGATTGTATCTATGATGGTTTCCTCCTTCAATATTCGTTTTCTGATGTCGTCGTTTCTAGTCATGTCTTTCCAGCTGACTCTTAGGATTCTCCGGTAGCATTTCATTTCGAATGCTAGTAGCTTTCTTTTGTCCGTTTCTTTAAGGGTCCAAGATTCTGAGGCGTATAGTAGTACGCTGAAGACACATGTTGTTAGAATCCTGAGTTTGTTCTGCATGCTGAGTTTCTTTCCGCTCCATATGTGCTTCAGGGATGCCATTGCACAGGTCGCTTTTCCTGTGCTCCGTTTTATTTCTTCGGAACATTTGTTGTCCCATGTTATTAGCGTTCCTAGATATTCGAATTTGTCTACATTCTCTATTGCTGTGCCTGCTAGCTGTATAGGTTGTTCTATGGTTCTATCACCTAACACCATTGTCTTAGTTTTTGCTGCGGTCACAATTAGCCCTGCTCTTTCTTCGGCTATTCTGGTTGTCTCGAACTGTTTTTGTAGGAGGCCACATTCTTCATCTATTTGGTCAATAGCATCCGCAAATCTCAGATTATTCAGCAATGTTCCACTAATGTTGACTCCATTCTCAATTTCCTTCACGTGATCCACTACTCGTTCGAGATATGCGATGAATAGTAGTGGTGATGGAGGTCGCCTTGTCGGGTCCCTACTTCTGTACGGAACCATTCCCCTTGGTTCTTCCCTATTCTTACTGCTGACTGGACTTTTTTGTATATGTTTTGTAGTTGGGTCACCATTTGTTCTTCTATACCGTATGACCTTAGTACTGCCCATATGGCTTTATGTTTGACTGTGTCAAATGCTTTCTGGAAGTCTATGAAGCAGTTGTATATTTTCTTTCCTTTTCGTTTCGCTTTTTCTGCTATTACTCTAAGTGTCAGGATTTGATGTATTGTGCTTCTGTCTTTTCGGAATCCGTCTTGCTCTTCGGAGAGATGAGGCTATAGCTGTTGCTTTAACCTGTTGAGTAGCACGGTTAGCAGTACTTTTCCTGTGTGACTAATCAGGGAGATTGTCCTGTAGTTTGCACATTCGCTTAGATCTCCCTTCTTTGGTACTGGTACCAGGATGGATTCGCCTCATTCATCTGGAATAGTACCTTCTTGCCATGCTTTATTGCATAGCTTGTGGATTTCTCGTGCTTGCTGTTCTCCTCCTGCTTGTAGTATTTCTGCTGGGATTTTGTCTGGCCCAGCACTTTTGTTCTTTTTCAGAGAGCGTATCGCTTCTTCTACTTCCGAATATAGGATTTCTTGTCGCTCCTCGGTGTGATCGTTTTCAAGTTTGTTACTAGGTTATCTCCTCCCCCCTGGTTCTTGTATAGGCTCTCACCATACCCGGTCCATCTTTTCGTTATTTCGTCCTGTGACTGTAGCATTTTGCCGCCTTAGTCTCATACTACATCAATTCGGGGGAGTGAACTTTCTTCTTAGTATTTTTATTAGGCTGTATGCTTGTCAAGTAGTGCCAATCGCTAGACCCTTTTCGAATTCTTCACACTGCTGCTGTATCCATTTTTCTTTATCTTTTCGTACTACCTTTTTGATTTTTTTACACAGGTCTTTGTATTCGTGTGCTTTGTCACTACAGTTTTCTTTGACCTGTTTCAATTTCCGCTTTTCTTCCGCTAGTTTCAGTATTCTTCAGATATCCACGATTTCTTGACTGTTTGTTTAGCGGGTACTGCTGCAATTGCTGCTTCTTTGATAACAACTTCTATTTTTCTAGCATACTCGCTTAGATTGTCTGATGGTTGGATTTTCTCTATATTTCCGGCTAGTTTGTTGCCGTAGCATTTGCTTAAAATATCCTTTTGCTGTTGGGTCACATCTGTTTTCACACTTGGATGTGCTTTATTATATATCCTTATGAGCCTCAGCCTTATATTACATACGGCAGTGGCCCTGTTCTAGAATTTTAGAATTCTAGAATTTTAGAATTTTATACTAAATTTATATGAAATAATTTCATATTAGTATAGGATGAGTTTTAGAATTCTAGAATTTTAGAATAAATATACATGAATTGAGTTGATATTAGTGTAGGTGGAATTTTAGAATAAAAATATATGAATTGATTTGATATTAGTATAGGTGGAATTTAGGAATTTTCAGAATTCTAGAATTTTAGAATAAAAATATATGAATTGATTTGATATTAGTATAGGTGGAATTTAGGAATTTTCAGAATTCTAGAATTTTAGAATATATATGGTTTCACTCTGCTGCTTACTAAAGTCACAGGTGAGTACACTATAGCGGCTGAATCTATACAGTGACCAGTGGTCACTGACCACTGCAACACTGAAAACCCGGAGCCACCGATATTTACTGACATAGATATCTTAAAATACTCTTGGAAGTCGGTTTTTCAGCGTCTCTAGTCTTTTGGTATGCACTATGTCAATATAATTGATGTCTTAGTGACCTCACTTCGAGTTATTCAGTTAGATGTTTTAATATTTGCATTGACACTCCATATTCGTGAGTCGTCAAAACGGAAATATTGCTTCATGTGATAAATTTTTTCAGATACAGCTATCATGTAACGTTGATAAACAAGATCCTGTATTCAACGATGGCTACTTAAGATCCTGTGGTGTACTTCTAATCGCAACCAACTGCCAAGTTGTGGTCGGGTTTGCAGAAATCTTACGATCAGAAACAAAAAAAGAGATAATTCAAGCAATAGCTAATGTCTATCATCTTGCACCGACTCTACCACGATTCGTCGTTTATCATGCGGGCTGTTTGCTAGTCAAATTCATCAAGGCAAATTTTAATAATTCGGCTTAAGTGGATTTTATCCAAAAGGCACAAGAAACAAAAATTTTACATAGTGAGGTAAAATGGATGATTGAAGGGTTTCACCCTCAGAACCATACAGATGTATGTCGAGCATCTTTTGTATTTATCTCGTCTGACTCCAAATGCTTTTCCTTTAGAACTTTTGTCACACTGAGCTCAATCCGAATCGTGAACCAGAAATGACAGACGTTAACACTGGATCCTGTGAACAACTGAACGCATGGAACACAGGATTCAGCCATATTTTTTCTAATATGAACACGTCCCGTTTTCGTCTTACTCTATTATTAATTCTTCATCTAAGAAACTGTGAACAGATAAATTTTTCTTTTCGAACTACGAAGGCACGTGATATTTCGGTAAGATATTGACTTTCTACATCAGAAATCAATTCTCATCATTCATCATCTTTTGAAGCGTTTTCAATTACCCATTGAAGCACAATCGGTCGATGATTGCAAGAGATCTATTCATACCGATCCAGAAAATCTCAACAATCAACTCAAACACCCACATACGTAATCAACAATCATCAGCAATCATCAGCATTAAAATTTTATATCTGAAACACCAAATGATACACCTGCCAATAGAACTCTCTTATGTTTTAGATGTCTATCATATTATTTTCCCCAGCTGATGTACTAGACGTAACAATCAACAGTTCAATAAAATAACCTTTGCTTACTATTTCTTGTTCACATACTTTATCTACTTGTTCGTTAACCACTCAGATACTATACATTTTTTCCCCAACAGAAACACACATCGTAGTGCATCTTCTAATTGGAATTCGTATTTCCCATATTTAAGGATCAACTAAACTACACCGAGAACACAAGCCTTTGTATTCCCCCTCACAGCATATTCGCCACCAAAACAATCACTAAGAAAACAAATTTCATTCTTACTGAGATTCATAAATCCAATTAGTCGGAGCAGCTCAAATACTCATTGCCAGCTTAATTCCTGGTATCGTTCGTTTTCGACTAAAGTCACGATCCCAAACTTGAATACCAGATACACTATGGTTGCTTCTTTTAGTGAATCGAGTACTATATCTAGCAATTTGTATCGTAATCTTCTTCTTAGATTTTTGAACTTGTATTACTTTCTTTCGTCAAAATTTCTACTCAGACTAATGTTCTACTTCTTAAAAACGATTTCTTTGAAACTTCCCTTTATTCAAATATTCTTCTTGCACTAAAATTTCACGATTTTAAAATTCAACCATTCTGAAAATTCCAAAATTCCATCTATACTTATATCAAATCAATTCATATATAGTTACTCCTAAATTCCAGAATTCTCAAAGTTCTAAAATTCCATCTATACTAATATCAAATCAATTCATATATATTTATTCTAAAATTCTAGAATTATAAAACGCATCTTATGCTATTATGGAATTATTTCATTTAAATTTAGTATAAAATTCTAAAATTCTAGAATTCTAGAATTTTAGAATTTTAGAACAGGGCCACGTCTCATTACATAGCACCAGTGAGTGATCTGAGCAGATGTCGGCACTTTGGAATGTTCTACAGTTGATGACCGACGACTGCCATCTTTGTTGGACTAGGATTAGGTCGATCGCTTTTTTGTGCACACCATCTGTTGACGCACAAGTCCATTTTCGCTGTGGTTTCTTCTCAAATCTCGTATTGCATATGTGTAAGTTGTGTGTAGTTTCGAATTCTAAATGACGTTCTCCTCTTTCGTTTCTATCGCCGTACCCGTATCTTTCCATTACTTTTTTCCAGTCTGTATTATCACTACCCACTTTTGCATTCCAGTCGCCTGTTATGATGAGTACATATTTTCTATGTATCTTATCTAGCATGTCTTCAAGAATATTGTAGCATGCTTCAATGACCTCATCTGAACAGTCTTAAGTATGTGCATATTCATGTACTACTGTTATTTTGAATGGTGGTGCGTTGAATCTAGCCGTAATAATTCGTGAGCTTATTGGATTATATCCTAGGAGTGCCTTTCTGGCTTTCTCATTCAGCAGCAGTCGTACTCCTCTTACGTGCTTATTGTCTTCTCCTGACCAGAGGAAGTCTCCGTTTGATGTTTCATCCTTAACTGTCCAACGTACTTCAAAAATACCAGTTATGTCGTTCCTGAACCTCTACATCTCGTTTCGTAGCAACTCTAGTTTTCCATTTGCCCATAGCGTCTGAACGTTCCATGTTCCAATTGTTAGTGTGTCTTTGATTAGTTTCAATTTATGCGTTGCTTCTGTCTTGTTGTTCATTATTTTATCAGTAGTCAGACTTTCGATTCTGCCCTGGTATTTCGGCAGAGGACGCGAACTTTGTTCACTTGGGCGTTGTCCGAGCCAGTATGATTTTCTACTATCTTCTTTCATGATTAGTTTCTATCGTCTTTTTCTTTTTCCAAACAACGGCATCTGCACTCCTTTCTGTCTAAGGCTCCTTTTTTTGAATCCGGACTGGCGACCGGCACGAGATCCACAGTAGAGAAGTTGTGTTACGGTTCTCATTTATATTAAATGTTCATTCAATATACTAACGAATTAGAGACATCCACGATAATTGCGCATAAGTGGCTTGTCCAAGGTCATTAAATGACTAGTGATGCCGAGGTTTGAACTCGACAACTACTGATTACGTGACGAGCAAATAACCACTCAACCAAGTTGCGTTTATCTGTATATGAGTCACTCGGAAAAGAAAGACTCGATCAAAAGTAATAGGCTTTTCATCGGTCATTACTCAGACGACTCGAAACAAAAAAAGCAGTGTAACTTAAGCTAAGTAGAAATTTAGGAATGCTCCAAGTAGTGCTAATCACTGCAATTATCGCGGTTCCAAAAATGTCCCGCCCTCAAATCATGATACTTGAATCTTCTGAAAATCGATTAAGCAAGAAATTGATCAACACAATTAAGGGCGCGATTCCATACTCCACATAGTAAAATGCAAATATGAAGGCAGATACCAGTCAGTCAAAGTCACAAATTTTTCTAAGGGGTGTGTTCCTAAACGTACAATATGTTTGATCCTGTGAATAAACATTTTATCATTGTATTCCCCGAGAGACAATTTTTCTTCAATTGGGGCACCCGCACATCAGGGGCAGCCTCCTGGCTAGACCCTCCAATACCACATAGCAACTTAATTAAAAACATAGAATTCCTCTTCTACGTTGAAACAGCACATTCAATGCGGAAATATTATGTGTAGGTGGATCCTGTTCCATATATTAACCAAAGGTGAAAACAGCTGATTTCAGCGATTTTTTTTTATATTTTCGATTTAAATCAACTGACTTTAATCAGATACATCAAGAAAAAACTCAAAAACAAAACGGGAAAATCAGCAAAATCTCAGAAATCAAGAAAACCGGATTTAAACCATCCGTCTCTAGACTGATATTTCGAACAACGAAAATACCACATTTTATTATTTCAATCGAGTCAATGATGTTTTTGACTTCTTGATTTACTTGATTTAAAACGTTTTCCCGATGGAAAATCGATTGAATATTCAAAAAATCAGCTGTTTCATCTTGTATCAACCTGTATACTCAGAAAACCTTGCACACGATAAACACTCGATCAGCTGGTCTAAAACAAGTCCGTCAGAAACGTAACAAAATGAACAAAGATGATGTAGGTTTTGATTCTGATAACAAATCTAGAGTCTGATACCGCTTACAAGAATGAATAACATATGCGAATATAGCAATACGTTGAAAATATCAACAAGATCGACGATTTTTCAGTTTTTAGCCGTTTTTTCTGCCAAACCTTAATCTCATACAAAGCCAAATAGATGGTACGATCACGGGACATTCCCAGTATCCAATGGTATATATCACCATTTCCGATGATTTCAATTTTGAGTCATAAAAAGTGCTGACATGTTTTTTCTGCCTTTTGACCTGTCTACGGCACAAGAATAGAGACTAATGCAAGCTCCGTTTCGAATACGTTATCTAAAACCGTTTTGATCCCGCTACTTGAGATCACACTCAGTTTCCAAAAAACGATTCTCAATCTTGAGAAGTCACAAAACCTGTTAAAAACACCAGCTTTTGTGACTGAAAGGCCTCGAAAACAATTCCGTAATTCCTGTCGCATTCCTCCATAAAGCATTCACATTTTTAAAGATAAATCATCTAAATAAAATTCTCTAAAACCATCGGAGGATGATTAAATTTACGCATAGTCGATACTACAGTGGGTGGAAACTACCGGAATCACGAAACCAGAACATGGTCAGGTGTAAAATATTTACCGAGGGAAAATGCATTTTCTTGTGCATGACCAAAATACTTCACAATCCCATGAAATACAGCGCGAAGTTCAGCATTTCGCACAGCAGACTAGTTCATTAATAAAAACAAACCAGCGAATCCGAACAGAAAATACGGTTTTCTGTTCCCGATTGCATTGGCGAGAAACTGTATTTTAGCAGAAATGTTCAGTTTTTGGTCAACAATCCCTATTTTAAGTAACACCATTCGAGCAGAAATCAAATTCTGCATCGAACACAGGCAACGAACCGGCCAACACAGGATTTCAAGTGAATCCGCACAGGAAAAACTACGGAAACCCTGTCAAAAAACCAGTATTTCGTAGGAAAAAGGTGCGTTTTGGCACATGAGCCTAGTTTCAAACAGTGCCATCAGCTAGTGCACACAATTCTTCATATAGCGCAATGAACTAGAGCGGCAACACAGATTCAAAAGCGAATCCGGACAGAAAATACGGTTTTCCAATCACGAATGCATTGGTGAGAAACTGTATTTTCGCAGAAATGCTCCGTTTTTGATCGACGACCCCTATCTTAAGAAGCACCGTTTGAAGGGAAATCAAATTCTGCATCGAATACAGGCAACGAGCCGGCCAACACAGGCTCTCAAGTGAATCCAGATATGAAATACTCGAATCTGGTGCTGACGTTACTTACGTGTTCCTGTACGCGCACGTTTATCTGGGGAGTGCGAATGATATATAGGGATGCAGCGATTCCTACAGTGTGCTTGTAAAAATGACATTCTTTGGTCATAAAGACTTGTGCTATACACGAATTTTTGAATTTGGTTTCGACCAGTTTTTCGTGCTCTGTCTGAATTAGCTGTCAAAATTGATCCAATGTAAAATAAACCTTTCGGAATCGGCGTGGAATCGGTC
>OENT01002303.1:0-24583 GCA_900239685.1 Rotaria macrura | reverse complement strand
TGCTAGAGTTCGATCGTTTGATAGTAAATAAATTACGAACGAGAGTTTTAACAAAAATAAGACCTATCCAAAAATCATGTAATAACGTTAGAAGTGCTGTCGTTTTTTCAAATACAAAGTATACAGGTTCTTTCTATAGAAATGTCGCAGAATTAATATTTTTATCGATCACTTGATAAATTATTCTAATAGTAATGTTTCAATTACTAACCAATACTAATTTGATAATAATTGACAGATCAAGTGTGACATTGTATACTTTTCATATATTCTTCGTATAAATGTATGATCAACAGTAGATTCATTTCGTTCTAAACTATACATAAGTCTCTGTGCAACATACGATTTTGAATTTTACGTCGTGAAGTATATTTGTTTCGAATCGATCCATCCATCATAACTCAGTTATTACATTAGTGCGTGTGATACAATTATCATTGAATTCAAATTATATTTAAAACGATCGATGATAGAAAGGGTTTTATCCACAAAAGAATTTGATTTTACATATTCAATGTTGAATTTCTATTTTAAAACTTAGTTGAAGTATTCGAAACTTTCACCGACACATCTTTAATTGGCTGTTCTAGGTGATGTAATATTGAACTCCATTTCAATCGACTTAGCAGCAGAATTGAAATAAAATTTAAAAAAATATACTCTAAACTCTCAAGAATATTTTCTTAATTAGTAAGTAAATAATTTTATATGAATAGCTAACTCACTTCGAAGATTCTGAATAGCCACAACACAATCTTCAGTCTTTTCTACACGTATCTTATTGGACATGGTTGATCATGCAACGATATTGATATGTTGACTAGGTTTTGATTCATTTATGAACTTGTAGTTGCCATTCATTTCGTATTAAATGAAAGATAAATATCTTCAATGGGATCAAGTTATGATTTTCACCATTTAAAAATAGATTCGATAGTACATCGAATTGTACTTGCCAAATTTTTCTAGCAAGTTTCCTTCGTACATAAACGATTAAGTTTAATAAGAAGAGAAAAGGTACATAATATCAAGTATTCCAATATTATTTTTCAGGAGTTTTCTACAATCATTCATTCATTCATGATCTGTAAATTATACAAGTTCAATATTTTAAGACTTAGTCAATCATTAGGCATAAATATTTTACAACGTTTCGTCGGTGGAGTAGCGACGAAAAATTTATAATTAAAAGGTTTGTTAAAGTTTTATTTGACAAATACTAGTCATAAACATTTTATATATAAGATTCGATTCAATTTTATGTCTTCATTAGTATAATTCAACCGGTAGATTTTTAGAATGTTCCTATTGGTAAAGATTTTTAAAAGTATCTATTCTTCTTCAATCTTGAAATGTAGAACTCAAGAACTCACTGTCTACTAGATTTCCTATTAGAAAATGTTTACATGCCTATCATAGTGCTAGCAAAATCAGAGAGTCATTGCATCTACTAAACTAAATGGTCGCCAAAAAGATATATATTGTGTCTTCTTCTAATGAATTTCATTTTCTTTTATGTATACCTTAGTTAGAATTCCAACGTATTTGATGATTTCATACTTGTAGTTCTCCTACATGACGTACATATTATTTCTGATGGAAGTCACCTTATTCTCGAATAATTCTTCTATAGAAACGAAAGATTCCGTCTTTCTCACATTGCGTGACATAAACAAAGTAGCTCAATATAAATTTCAATCTCCTTCCTTTTTTTATGGTCCTATAGACTAAAAATTAAATTGGACACGTTATCTTGATAATCGACTTCAATTAAGAAAAAGACGCCTTGATATTTTCACAAAGGTGTGTACTTCTTTCTTCATGTGTTTTTTTTCCTTAACTAGAATTGCTATCGCCATTATCATTTGAACATGTTCCTCATCCTGTTTCACAAACTAATATAATCACTGATAGTTGTTCATTGCCAGAAGCAACAACTAATCATCGTCATTCACGAAAATCACTTGATCTAATACGTGAAATGGCTTGTTCATCACTATTGCGACAAGAAAGTTCTGATTTAACTGTGCTTGATGTTTATGATGAAGCGGCACTAATAGGAAAGGATTTTGAACGCATTATAGAAGGTAATCATGAAAAATAATTATCCTGTTTTCTCTTAAAGTATAGTTCTCTATTACATAGCTTATGGCACAGAAACGATACGTGATCTTGTACCGAAAGTAATTCATATACTTGAACTGCTTGAATTACAAGCAGCTAAAAATGAAAAAGAAACGGATAAATTGATTGAAATGAGAGCACGTATTGAACGTTTAGAAATGGAAAAAAATGAAACACGTGAAATACGTGAAAAATTCAACCAGGAACTTGAACTAATTGAAGAACAGTGGCGAAAAGAGGTCGATGGAGAATAGTAGGTTTCATTGACATGCAGAATTCTTTGTTTTCATTCAATAGGCTGATAATTTAATGGGACTTGTATCGAAATTAGAAGACGAAAATCGACGATTACGTGATGAACTTCAACATAAGAATGATTTAAAAGAAAAATCAAATTGGTCAAGTTCCGCAGAAATAATTAGTATACCAAGGTTTTACCGTAAAAAAATTGATTATTTCTTTTGTTTTCTATTTCAATAGCTATTACTCGTGAAGAACTCCAATGCATTAAAAGTTTAACGGATGAAAATATAAAATTAAAACGTATCTTAAAAACTAAAGAAAAAGAATTGACACAAAAGGCACTCGATATCGAAGTCGTAAGTATAGTTGATTGTTTTTATTTCTCAGTAACAAAAAGAGACTAATCCTACTGAAAAGTAACAAATACTAGTTGATTCTTAGATTAATCGACAAGTTGCAGATGAAAATCATTGTTTAATCTATTTGCTTTTTGATTTAATTCATGTCTACTTGAAATGAATTGAAACTATCCACGAGATATGCCTGGATAAAGTACTTAATTAACTAAGTATATCTTTCCGATCGGAAAATTCTTTATTTCTATTCTTGGCAGAACTAGAACATGAAATTCAATTGTTATTGAGTTTTCCACATACTATTTCAGTTTTCAAGGATAAATCTTTGGATATCCCTCTTGAATCACATTTTAATGAATGTTTCTTTGCAATGAGAAAATATAATATTCTATTAGTTAAAATTCAAAAAAAAGATTTCCATTCATCTTACAACAAGTAAATCTTATGGTGTTGACCCTAAAACCGTAACACATTTATATAGATTGTCTTCTGACTACCTGACAACAAATATATTTATAATCTATTAGAAGTTCAAAAAATATTCCTGTGTCCATAAATGGAGTGTAAAACAATGAGTTTTTTCATCTAAGACAACAGTATAAATTTATAATTATGTGAAAATGCAGGCTTACAGTTCAAGGGTCAAATTTCTTCGTAATGTTAAATCCCAACAAGAATCTCTGAAAAGTATACCATCAAAGTTTTTGATCATGTTTTCTAGAAAACTGTGTATATCTAATGAATATCGCTCAGAAAACAATACGAATGGGTTCGATTCGATGTTTCAAGTATTTTAACCCTGTCCGTCAAGATGGTACCAAATGGGCACATTTTGAAACTGTTTTATCAAAAAATTTTTCAAACTTGTGTTGAATATCGTTCTGATAGCATGATAATTAAGGGTAACGATGCTACAATTTGTTCACCTTTCATTCTAAATAAATCTACTTTGCTTTCTCAAAGCAGCATCATGACAATTGAGAACCATGAGGAATCCCAGCAGTCTGATCTATCACTGTTTCGAGCATCTAATAAAAGTCGATATTCGAAGCACCAACTGGAAAGCTTTTGTTGATAGATTGTCGGTTTTCATCACTACTAATGACGGTGTTTCAGTAGTGAATCATACAAGACAAAACAAGAATGTTACCTTTTGGTCACATCCGGCCGTAACGGTACAAACATATAAAACAATTGATCTTTTTTTCTAACTGAAGGAGTTTGACGGTTTATATTTTTTCTTACTCAATTCCTTGAAATTAGAAGAAAGATTATGTTTTTATCTTTTCTGTCGATGCCTCAACTTAGTTATCCTAACAATATTGTGAAACATCACGGAAGTATACAAAATTTGCATGTTTTCTTGAGAAAAGACTGAGAATTTAGAGAATCTTTGGTAGTTTTCGAAGCATCTAGCAGTGATTCTCAATGGTATAATACAATCTAGCTCGAAAAATTCCAGAATTTTTCTAAATTCTGAGTCTTATTTCAAGAAAACATGCAAATTTTGTATAATTCCTTGACGTTTCACGATATTTTAGCGATAACTGAGTTGAGGAATTGAGAGAAGAGGTAGAAACAAAATCTCTGTTCTAGTTGCAAGGTATGAGTTAGGAAAAATTACAAACCATCAAACTCCTTTAGGTAGAAAAAAGATCAATTATCTAACATGTTTTTACCGCTAACGCCGGATGTAACCAAAAGGTAACATTAAGTGGTTTTGTGACGCACCATCTTCCAGGAATCGAATACTAGATTTACGATATCTACGCAGTGACTCAAGTCTAAATACAACGGAGAAGATTTCTTTGCATTCGCTCTTCTGGTAGCCGGCGGGAAAGGGTTAACTTAGTTCCTTTCAACAGTAAAAAATTCTCCGTACCATTCTTTCATAATACTTGCTTGAACATACATGAAAACTTCTATGAATCTGATACAATAATGAATTTATAATAATTAGGATATGGTTTCAAATTGTATCGATTTGTATCAAAATGAAGCACGAATAACTACTAGAACAAATAATATTCATACATTTTCTTTTAATTTAAAACAAAAGACTATCATATTTGTTGTAGGTTCAAGGTCAAATTGAACGTGTTTGTAAATTAAACTGTACATTACGTCAAAAGAATACGTTCTCTGCAAATCAAACTCAACGATTAATGGTTGAAAAGTTTGATTTAGAAGTTAAACTTAAAGAAAAAGAAAACTTTATTAATCATATGAGAGATCGTGTTACTGATGAACTTACAAGTCCAACATCGCCTACGGTGAGTTTTGGAATAAGAAGAAACAAAAATGAATGATGAAGAGTTCATCGGTTTTGTTTCTTCTTAGAATCCAATCAATGATTTAACGACACTTGAATCAAATCAACCAAGATTTTCATTGGAAGAATTACGACAAGTATTATGGGAACGAAATGATTTGAGAACAAAACTAATGGAAGTTGAAGAAGAATTGCGATTATTTAAAGAAGAGTAAAAATCATTTAAATAAAATGTTTTTATTCTCTCTAATCAACATTCACTCTTCTTTTTTTTTCTTCACTTACAGAGAAGATAGTGATAGTAATGGCGCTGTTGAAGGTCCCATACCATTAGAACCGGATGAAAAACTGTATGGTCATAAACGTGAAGACTCGAAAGTTCGTCAATTGTAAGTTAAAGACATAGTTCCATGTATCCACTTGCATGTATTCACTATGATTCATGCTGCATGTTGCTGTTTGTGTGCATGCTTCATTTATTTTCAGTATTAAATGTTTTTTATTCTCTTCAACTATTGCTTGTTGTGCACTGTTCTCATCGTGGTAAATTTTCTGCTCGATCTAATCAAAACTATGCTAGAATCTACACATCGATTCGTTTGCTTTCATTCTTCACCCGTGCCCTGCATGAACTTTACGGATAACATTTTGTATTCTTGTAGCTTGGCAAAGTTTGCATGCTTTTTATATTTACGAAATTTTCTCTATTAGCCTAAAGCTAGTAATTGATGCCAAAGAGTTATGCACACTTATTCTCTTCTAAATAATAAGAGTTTTGCTGCTTCTAGTGCTTTTGTTGCAGTATTTATGTTGTTGTGTCTATTTTTTTCAGTTTACGTTCATTTTTTCCATCAATTAAACGATCACTATCGATGAAAAAGAGAATTTCGGTTAAATTATCAGCAACTTCATTGACACCAATCAAATCGATTGTAACTGATAGTCGATCTTATTCAACATTTTCTTCGCCAATAACCGGATTCCATGTTTCATCGTCCGATTAAAGTTTCCCTGAAAGATTTTCAAATTATTACTTGAAAAAGTCGAAACTAAATGTTCTATCTCTTTCACTCTCATCCGACTGTTAAAAATCAGATGACTCATAATTTGTCTCTCAAAATTCGTTTTTTTAAAATATTTTTCTATAATTTAATCATTTTTGTTGTTGTTTTTGTTTTTGTTACACTTACAAAACGTCAATTATCAATATTGTATATTGTTTAATTATCATTAATGTAATTTTTTTTCTTTTTATACATTTAGCTTTCGCTTTGTCTTTGGCGATTATTCATCAACAAGCGATGCATCATCACCAGTACCAAATAATGTCAGAAAATTTCCGTTTATTACCGATGTTCTCAGATAAAATTAAAGAATAAGAAATGTTTGAGCAATACTTCTTTATTTTTTGTATTTGAATGGAACAGTGTGTAAAAATAAATATCATAATTATTTATGCAGAGGGCAGAATTACTCAAAAAAGCCATTACCAGTGTCAAAGCAAATGAATGTTTTGAAAAGAAAATAATTGAATTATATTAGTAGATGTCTTTCTTTGCTAGTCGTGTTTTTTGTTCTGAGCTTTTTGCGTTGTTATCATTATGATTATAATTACTATGTCTATGGTTATCACTATTATTATTCCTATTTAAAAATAAATTAACGAAATATATTCTATTAGAATACTATGGTTTTCTCTCTCGTTTTGATGGTACAATGGGTTTTTCATTTTGGGCTGTGTTGGGGTATCTTGATCAGTGTTGCACTTTTTTGCTCAATGACCACAACCTCTATTGTTGTTGAATGTATGAAAATTGCTTTAAGCCAATTTCAAAACGCTTGTCATCATCGATGTTTCAAGTATTCTATATTATTGCAATAAAGAAGTAGCTAATAAATCATAACAAGAAAATGACGATTTATAGTTGCTAGTAATTGTCTATCAATTATTGTGATCAAGGAAGTTAGAAGGGATTGAAAGTGTCAACGCTATGTATTTCATCATTCCTTTCAGATTGCTTTGTAATAAATTACTAACATATTTAGTCAAAAAATATTTACACAGAAAAACTGATAGAACCGGATCGTTAAACTGAACTGAATTGAATAAAGAAACAGGTTTAATTTAAGATGACGTACTTGTAGTTTTTATTGAATCAATCAAATAATCAATCTAATGCATTTTCAGTAAATTCATGATACTAGTTATATAGTAAGTGAAATGTCAATACTTAAAATATTAGCTTCCAAACTAATGTCTATTCGATTGCTTAAATATTTCTTTAAATGTACTGCACTATCACCATCGTTACTATACAGTTTAATCAATTAGACGTTAGATTTTACTGAATCTGAAATATTAGAAAAATAAATTTATTCTCAGAAACCAAACACTAAATTGTACAACATGATTCTTGAAAGATTTCGTCGCATAGAAAGATATTCATATTGGGAACCTTATTTACTGATTAAAACTTCTAAGAATTATATAAACAAGATCATGTTGGATAAACGCTGACATCAAAGTTCTACATAAAGATAGATATACAATTGTATAAGATTTTAAAAATTGAATCTTATGACTACCGATCGTTCTGAAGATCTTAAATAACTTCCATAGGAAAGTTTTTGCTTTTATTCTTTTATTTTGCTTCTAATGAAAGAAACTTTTGCCGTTTGCTATTGATAAGTATCCATAATCTATCGGATTTACTATAATTCTGTTCGTTACCTAACAACTAAACCGAGCTATTACTTTATGTGGTGTGAATCTATTGTAAATTATGATTACAAGAAATATAACTGACTTGTGGCTTATCCATATCGAAATTGTGTAACTTCATAAATTATCTTCATATACTTATTATTTCAAACTTTACATTAACATTTACTAAATCAGCAGTCAAATACAAAAAACGCACTGTTCAAGATTTTTTTCAATCAGCCATAGTTTCATCTAAAAGCATTTGAATGTTGTCTTTTCTTTCGTTTCGGGTAGATTTCGACTATATAATAAATCGATGTTCTTTGTATGAATTCACATAAGATTTAATTATCAGAAAAGTCAAAAGAACTCGTATTTGACATTCAAAAGAAAGATTATTTTCGTCTCTGTGATAAAATAAAAATATGTTTGATATGTAGTAGGTATCGAGAATTATCCCGATGCGTGTCATTAATATAATACGTTAGTTATTATTTCATATGATTTTATTTTATAAAAAATGTCAAGAAAAAAATACGGATATATATATATATATATATTTGTATAAGACAATTCGATTTATAAAGAAAAAGAAACTTTCACTGTCACTTTTTTTTCTCCTCTTCTTTTATCTTTCAAATCATCACGAAATGCCAATCTTTCTCGCACAAATAATCACTCGGTATGATAAAGTACGAAAAAAGAAGAAGCAATTAAAAAGAAAAAGGAAAAAATTCTACGAAGATGCCATGAAAAGCTATTTATGAAGACAAGCATGAATACAATAATATATATAAATTAGACTGAGCCAGCAGTTAAATGAATAACAAGACATGATGGAAGACATTGAGTTTTGAATTGAATTATGAATTACGAAAGAACTAAAATAAAGAAATATGTAATACGAATAAGAATATTTTATCTCAACATACTGAAAACCATCCTGATGATTTCATTTCTGGTTGTATAGCTGATCGAGGCATTGCTAGGTTTGGATTCAATGCTTCAACAAATTCATCTTCTATATCATCATCTTTAGTCATATCATCAACCATATCTGTGACTAATTCAATATCGTCAACGTCTTGAATATCCGAGAATGTACTAGCACCTGCTCCCAATGTTTCATCAAATATTTCATTCGCTGGTAGACTATTTAATGTGCTCATCATATCGTGCATTTGCGGTCGTGGTATATGACCTTTCGGTAAAGGTATACGCTTTTCTAATTCATCGAATAGAGTAAAATCTGCTTTAGGACGATTGCCATTTGTACGGTATGTTGTATTATACGTTGTATTTGAACTTGATGGCAATGATTCCGATGGATCTTCAAATTGTTCATCATTTGTATTACTAAGACTGAAACGATCCCAAGAACTCAATTCTCTACTAACAGTACCCATTGTTGGCACATGAGCACGAGGTATTGTGAACGGCTGACGAATTCCAGCTGTTTTACCTGACTTAGATACTAGATTGTTTCGACGAATAAAAAAGAATATACACATCGCAACGGAAATTATTAGTAAAAGACCAGCTACGGAACTAACAACAGCAACAATAATTGTCCAGTTTCTATCCGACGATGCTAGGGTTGTAGTTGGAGTAGAAGTTCGACACAAATATCCTTCATAGCCAACAAAACATTGACAGTTAGTTTTACTGGAATCACAGAGACCTGTTCCTAAAATGGCGCATTCATCACAAAGAGGTGGTGGGCTTGTATAGTTTCCTAGAACAATAATTAGAATCAGAAACCTAAGCATCTCTTATGTATATTTCTTACTCGCTACATTAGTTGTTGGATTAGTAATCATTTCTATTTGTAAAACGGTGTAAGTAGTACCCATAATCTGGCTTGTTTGATTAAACAACAAATCTATGAGTAGTAATCGTTGTGAAACATTAAGCGCAACGTTGAAAATAAATAGGAGTTGAAGATATGGTGGCGTGGATCTGTTATAAATATGATTCGTTTCTTTCTTTAAATAATGAAATAAACTTACGTTGTATTGTAAATAACTATGCATGACCCGTTACATATTGCGCCCACACTAAATAACGTACTGGCCATCTATAATAAAACCATACATTAGCATTAGAAACAAATGGATCAATTAAATGATATACATACAGAATTTTGCACGGTTGGCAGATCGACAACAGCTACCCGAGATGCTTTTACCGATGATGTTGAATTATTGATATAAGTAACTTTTAACCATGGTTGAATTATACCTAATGAGTAAATTCAATAAATAAAAAATAAAATGTAAACGTTTTTTTTATTTTACCGGTTTCATTAACACATAACTGTACACTATTATTGGTGATTTGATAGGCTTGGCATTCACATGTTTGTTTAATTCCATTGAAAACAAGAGAAAAGCCTGACGTAGGACATGCACATTGACCAGTGGTCCAGTCACATATTGCAGGAGGCGCACATGAATTTTGACATATTGCCGAATAATTTGTTGGTAAACACGAAGCATTTGAAGTGCGAGCGTTTCCATATTGTTGAGAATAGTCGCCTTTAGAAATTATATTATTTATTTTATTGAAATTATGAAAATAAATGTACCTCCTAATGAAAATCCATTAGTACATCGACATTCATATGAACCTGGAGTATTTGCACAATATGTGTTATTGTAGTTTGCACATACTTGCGCATTATTTTCACATTCATTTATATCAACGCATGATCCATTCACAGACTAAAGGTTATGATAAATTAACGGAAAACTGTTTAAGCAATACATAAAAACATTATCTTGCAAACCTGATAGCCAGTTGAACAATTACACCAATAGCTTCCAATAGTATTAACACAAGACGAAATACCTGCAATACAGTTATTTGTGCCATTCACACATTCATTGATATCTAGAGATAAAAAATATGAATTTAGAATAAACAAAATTATTTAATATGCGTACCTATACAGCTTTTGCTTGTCGTACCGTTCTGATAACCATTCTTGCAAGAACAAGTAGCAGTCATAGTATTTAGATTGAAGTTGCAATCTTGTGTAGCATAATCGCAAGTACTTTGGTTTGCTAAAACAACAAATGGATTGTGTTATTCGATCAGTACTCTCTGTCTTCATTCTCTAAGAATAATTTTCATTTATTCTACTACATTAACAAGTCTTTTTTTGTTACTAACGATAAAAACTCATATTCTTAGATAAGTTCAATTCAATATTGTTGACCAGCGGATCAAGACATCAAAAAAAAGAAAATTTTGAAAATAACATTTCAGAACTTGCAGATGGGTTGTAAGTTAAAATGATTAAAAACATTCGGTATGCTTAGAATACTGCTTCAACAGTAAAAATTGAATAGTGCCCTAATAAAGTATCGTCCGACTTATGCCTAACCTGGTTACTTTGTGAATTGAAAAATTAAGCATCGGCATACTCAAGTTATTATCTTATGAATAACTTGAATGCATTGACTATCGAATATACAGACTGAAAAAGCATTTTCTAATAGGTTCGAATGACAACTAAATTCGAATTAGAAAATTTCATAGAACATTTTAAAATAGATTTCTACTGATTGCGTGTTCAAAAGCATGTTGTTTTCCAAAGTATCTATTCTGTAATGAACTATCTATTTCATCTTATCTGAAAGAAAAAGAAATGAACGCTTTTTGTATAATAAATGGGCTGATGTTTTTTAAATAAGTTTCTTGAACGTAAGCGACTAGATGTTTTCATTCACTCAATTCATATGGAAATGATTTAGTTTAACATTAAATGCACCAGTTCACAAGTATAATATCACTATAATAATTTGCTCCATTTCGGTATGTGTTGATTTGTTTTATTTATTTAAGATCTATCATACATTTTGCTACAAAAGTTTACGTGGAAATATTGTATGAATATGATTGAGAAAATACTATATGACGAAAGCTTATTGGTATAACAGAAATCAGTTTATTTAGATCTATTCTTCTGTTTTATCAGATAGAATAAATTAAAAAATTCAATATTACGTATCATTTGAAACATCTAGTCTAGCAATCATGAGTTTTTGTGAACCCATATGACAAGAGCTTCTATGGAAATAAATCAACTTTGCTCAAATATGGTAGAAAAAGGAACCAGCATCGAATTACTGATTTTGCCATTCTTACAAAACTATGTATCAACATACAACTCAATTCTATTTCGATTTCAAGAGATTTGAATAATCTATTCTATGCTTAGAAAAAGGATCATGTTATAAAATTAACATTTGCATTATCGTTTTCCGTGACAACTCGTTGTACTTTATTGTAAAAAATTAAATTGAAAATAATATCAAAGAAATACCATGGATGATCAGTTTTCTTTCTTTCTTAGATTAAAAAGTTGACTTCAAACTGAATCTCAGATATGATGAGTTAACGTGCCATGTAAAAGTAGAGATATCATATGACTAAATGGCTCACTGCTGTGCAACCACTGATTTCCACAACTTGTATTCGAATATTCACACAATAGAAACTCGTTTCTTTTCTCCTCTGTTTTTATAACACAATCAGCTGATTTTCTCAATCTTAGCTGCTAAATATGCCCCTCTAGCTTTATATGATCAAACAAAGATTTTTATCCCAGACATTAGTAAATATTCTGTTTCGTTCTTGATTTTCCTATTCGGATTCGTAGGCATCCAAAGATTAACATCTCGACTTCGGCTTCGAACTGTCGAAGATTCCTTTTTCTGATAAAAGTTAAAGAAGGCACAATATTCACAAGGCTTATTGGTAGTTCTGAAGTTTAGCGTCACGTATCTCCGAAAAAGAGCTCAGCCCACTAAAATAATTTTTGTATGGTTTATTACATGGGAAACAGGAAATTAACTGTACTGGCTTTCGCAGTACATATTTAACAGCATATTTTCCACTTTAAACGTAGTTTATATATTAATTGGCATGATTCATACACACATAACACTGGGTGACTATGACAGTAATGTCTAAAGAGAGTAAAATACATTTCGCATCGTCTTTCAAACTCTACGGCAAAACTCATGTTATTCGCTAATCTTAGACATTTTCAGACACTCCTATATGCAGCTGTGATAGATTGCGTTGCTTATACTACTTAGTTGCTCTTGTATGAAAAACAAAAATCATATTCTTATCGTAAAATAAATTAGCACTTCAAGAACAATCAATCCTTATGACTATGTCGTTAATTTTTCTATGTCCTACTTAATATTACGGATTATGAACTAAAAAGCACTTCAATTAGAAAACAGCTGTTTGTATACATACCGCACATGTCTATAATTTTATCACAAAAAGTTCCGGTGTATCCCGTACTGCAATCACAACTTCCGACTGCATTCGTTGCGTTCGTATTACAAGTACCATATATACAGTTACATGTTTGATTGCAACCATAGCCATAATTTAAACCACCCACACATGCTTTTAAAAAGTTTTAAAAATCAAATTGAATTTTTCAATTAATGGAAAATAACTATATTTATACCTATACAACTTTTTCCATCACTGGAATATTGAAATCCAGGTTGTCCAAAACAATCACATTGAAAGTTATTATTCTTTTGTTGGCAAAAGCCAGGACATGTCGAATTACACCAAGCTACAAGTTATATCAAGTTGCATTAAGTTTTTTGATTGAATTTTCTCATATTGATTCTATTTAAAAATCTACTTACGAACACATGTATTACTACTTGTGTCTAGGATCGTGCCATTTAAACAATATATCGTGCCGTTAGTACCCGTGCAAGTAAAATTGTTACAAAGAGTTGAATTAACTAAAAAAATAAATCATTATGAATTGAATTCTTTTAAAAAAATAGCAATTTTACATACATAGACATATTCCATTTGTTGTATTAAAAATGGGATTACATGTACATGCATAGCTAACTGCATTATTTGTACAGTCGCTGCCTAGGGGACATACACTAATAAAAGTTCCATTTGGGAAAGGTTCTTGACACTCATTTATTTCTTAAAAAGAATGTATTAAAATATATTTTTTATTTTACATTAGTACTCAAAAAACTTACTGATACATGCTTGATTTTGAAATCGATAACCTTCGACACAACTACATGTATATGAGCCAATAGTATTGACACATGAGCCATTCCCACATATCGAAGAGTTTAATTGGCATTCATTAATATCTAAAAACTCAATAATTAATTGTATAGACTCTTTTTTTTCATCGTTAAAATTCGTCTTGTACCTGAACATGTTAAATTGTCATTTGAAAAGTATCCAGTTGAACAATTGCCATTGCAACTGTAAGAACGTTGTTGTCGCACTTGCTCGTCAGCACTCAATGGATCACATGTTGTCCAATTGTTCCAATTAACTTTACATGCGCTAGAATTCATGCACCCATTATACGAAGATTCACAAAAAACACCTAAAAAATACAATTAGATTCTTAACAATTCCTATTAAACTGTTTAACCATCATATTGTGGAGCACAATTGCATGATGCAAGTTGATAATGATCATATACTGTCTTCAAGGAATTATATAAACAAGAACCGTTATTCGTGCATAAGCAGGCGATGATATCCAAATATTGTACTAACGTAGAATTCGTACCATAGGTTATAGACAAACTAAAATGAACAAAAAGAAAAAATCTGCTTTTCTATGAGGCATCAAACCGTGATCAATATAAAAATTATTTTTCACGAAAGATCAGCTAGAGGGCTATTGAATATTATTCAGTTGACTAGTAAAATGAATGTTCATTAGAAGGGTTGGTAAGAAATGAAAACTATTAGTATACCATTTTGACTAATTTTAATTACTGAAGATACGTTTGACTGTAAATATTTTAGAAAAAGATGTACTCATACTATCCTTTTACTCTGTTCTCTGGCATTAGATTAATGAAATAGGATGCGGTGACCAAGTCTTTGTAATAATCTCCAACTCTATTAGACTATTGTTAATTTTAAAATTAAGTAAACTTTTATTTATCGGAAAAGGTAGGCTTATGCTACGAAAATCATCATGGCGCGTGACTTTTTATTTTCTATTTCATATAAGAAAATGAACGGATCATTGAAAATGGTATTGTGCGAAAGAAAATGTCCAAGAGCATTTCTAGCAGTACGTCAATTTTAGCTTCTTTTGTTTCCTAGATTCTCTCTGGAAAACAAGTCAAGTAAAAAATTTATTTTGAACGCTCTGCTCTTTCTAAAAGCACACTAGCTTGGTTTTCTTTTGAAGTTTACCATATAGTCTAAAAAAATTTGACATTTATGCAAAGACTTGCATCGTATGTTGGTGTAGCTATGAGAACGCATGGCTGTTGATATGCAAGCTGTAAAAGCGTATCAACAACATCTATTATGGCTTATGACGAAAAAAGAGGATCTTTATGAAAGTATCTTTGAATGTATGTGATGCTCAGTGGTTAGTCTTTCACAGTCTTTGTAAATCAGACGAAGAAATAGGTTCAAACTGCGGTCTCTAAAATTCAAAACTCCGTTTAAAAATAACTTAACAAAACTGAGAACACGACAGGTGAGGTGTCTGTAAGTTGAAGAAATGGTACTGCTGTTTTCTACAGTTGTTAGTAACTCAGAAAAAGATACAAAATTCCACAGAAATTAGTTTTTCGTCTGAAAATTAACCAGAACTTTACATTGTTGAACATCATCGTAGCATAATCAAATGTATGTGACATTTTTATTGGAAAAATGTGACTTACGCAAGCTCAATGTAGTTGGAAGCATATCAGATGCATGACACATGGTTTATTCACTACAAGGATCTTATGCTTAAGGAAAATAGCAATGATTTTCATTCAATCCGTGATACTTTCGTTGAAACGTATTTTTTTCTTTTGCGATTGTTAACTAACACTCAAAGTTCTACATCCTTTTTCGATTTCAAATATATCCATTAGTTCAATGTTGAAATTCAGTCAATTTTTTCTCAGAATAACAACAAACTGTTGCTTTGAAATTAAAAGTTCTTTTATATTGATACTTTTCATGCTGTGCTAGTTCGAAATCAAAATATAGGATTTTTGCTTGGCATTTCAATTTCTTGAAGTATTCTTATTGAGAAAAATCAATAAATTCATGAGAAGATATGGCATAGTCTGATGAAAGTATATCTAACACTTTAGAATTATATGAATATTCAGCAGTACTTACCTAGTTTGAACATAACTACTAGCATCATTTGGAATGGGAATGGATACGACAATTGATGAACTGTTGAAATTTGTAGTGCTAGAAGCAACGTTCGTGACAATGGTAGCAGATGTTTTGTTTCCCCCAACAACTTGAATCGGTAATGAATAAGTACGATTAGTATTATTGAATGGTATTGCTATTTGAACAGGTGAAGATACACTTATAGTTGGTGGTGTTTCCGCTACATTTAGAAAAATGTACTAAATGAAGATTTTCTTTTATTGCCAGTTTCAATTTTACCTAATGCAGTTCTTGATTGTTGAACTGAAGCCAATGATAAAGATGTTGCAGCACTTGTTATTGGATTCATTTGAATGATATAATCGTGACGACATTCGAAAACTGATGAACATATTCGATTAAGCAAAGAGGGATTAAGAAGTTGGCTCAAATTCTGCAATATAGATGTTGAGTTGTTATAAAACGTATTCACCAAGTACGATGGCATTATCGGATTTGCCATATTCGGCGTTGTATCAGTTGTTACTTTCCCTGAAAAATAAAACAATGATATTGCCAAAATTCATGTTTTTACTTCTCATTTGAATTTACATGAAAGACAGGCTCCTAGAATATTCGTATCATTAATATTGGGTAATACATCTGATGCAGGCGATATGACAACCGTTTGATTCGTTCCACGAACAGTTAAATCATCAGCATAATTTCCATTGAAATTACCAATTAATCCTTCGATTTGTCCTCGATATTTCTCTGTTAGTAATAGAACACAATCTAGATTTGCAGTGAGAATTTGACATTGAAATGAAAGACCTAAATCATATGGATTAATATAAATTCGATAAAATGAAACTTAATACTACATACCAGACCAAATAGTTAAAGTTAGTTGAGGAACTGTTATATCATTTAGAGTTACACTTGTCTGTTGCAATCGATAATAATATCGATCATTAAAATTCATAATATCGGCATTGTCATAATTTAAATTATTTGCTAAAGCATTCGTCAGTGACAAATTATATGAATCATTAGTTGCGTCAAAACCTAAAAAGACGAATTTGATATTTTTCCTACGCCTATTAAACAACAAACCTACCGAATGATCCATTATAATTATTGATGGTGAAATTATATTTTCCAGTAATAAGTATATAAGTAGAAAAAATTGAAGCACTGCCTTGTTGTGCAATATAAGGTAAAAGTGGTTGTACTGATATAGAACGAACATTTATTTGAAATATGTCGTCAGGATAGATAAGATTGTCACTAAATGTGTTAGTATTATTAAAGTTTTGTTGAGCAGTTGCAATAGCATTATCAGTTGTTCGAGCAAATATATAAAGACCTTGTATATGACATGTGTATCGTCCGTTATCGATCGTATTGACATGTGGATCGCCGATACCGGTTACTAGAAAACTTTTAAAGTTAAAATCGAGAAAAAATAGAACTAGTACTTTACCTATAGTAGGTGGAACATATCCTGCACAGCTACTGGCTGGATGAAGTTGATAGTAATTGCTGCAGTAATTCCAATCAACATTACTTGAAGAATCTGTTGGCAAACAACATTGATCGCTAAACAAATATGAAAGATGATTGTGGTTCGATGATTTAGCGAGGAAAGTTTTCAGACACATAAATCGCTCATAATTTGAGACGAATATCTCTTGACTAAGTCCTTGGTCAACTGTGAAAATATTGCAAACTATATCGTTGATTCACTTATTTATACAGGGATAATGCACTTTTATACTATTTTCTTAACGAATGTAGTAATGTTCTTTATCTACTACCAGCAAAATAGATTTTCTCATTTCCTTATCTAAAACATGATTATAGAATATCTAAAGTAATTGCATAAGTAACCAAAACCACACGATATTTTCAGATTTATAATACAAAATAAAAATGATGAGAAAAATGTAAAGTACTCGAAAAAGTATTTTTCTTTTCGCAGAGAATTGTCACTGTATTAAAGTGAACTTTAAAATCTAAAACAATTTTTCTTATCGTTGCGACGTTGATTAGGGAATTTTTTTACAAAATACGATGAAATTTTATTGTCTCAGAAGCAACCATCAAAATTGCTGATTTCATTTTACAGGGCGTCGTAGCGTATCCAGACCTTGATAATGTTCATATTACAGTCTCAAAAGTGATGTATCAGTGGAAGAATATTCCTCGTTAAATAAATTCAGCTTACTGGAAACTAATGCGTCTTTTTGACGCAATCGATTGAAAAAGCATAGACGGATCTGAAAGTACTGAGCCAGCAAGATTACCGTAGGTAATCAAAGTGCCACCACGTGTGTTATAACAACATGTCTAAAAGTAAATAAATTTTAGCATCGTTCATGTCATAACATGTCAAACAATAAATGCACTGTGCAATTTTCGAAAACGTTTTGTTTATCTACCTGAGATCGACTTGGTGACATTGAATTGCTTCTCTGGTGAACCCAATTAGTAGTTATTGGTCCATAGCAAACCAGGTTTTCACTATTTTCATAATCTGTTTCGCTATTTAAGAGACCAAATCGACGATCAGATCGAGCTTGATTGAGTGAGCACGGGCAGGGAAATCGTGGATTGTCACTAAATACAAATCATTTTGTATTTAGAATAAATGACTTCAATAAATTACACACATATCATCATTTAAGTTTTCTTTAGGATACAAATTGTAATAAGCAGTTTCGTTTAAGAAGCTCACTTCACATTGAGTTAATAAGCGACCACCAATGAAGAAATTTATGTGTCCTGATTGATCTGAAAAATATTATTTTTTGTTGGCAATTTTTTTTTCTAAATTAGTAGCTAAGAATACTTAGAAATGCAGCATTCCTATACGAAGATGGTTCATTGAAATATTTGCCCATAGTATATTTGCCACGGTAACCTATACAAATGGCGTTTTAAAACCCATTGATACGATAGGATAATTTACGTACCGACAAAAGGTCTTTGATCACCTAGACTTTGTGAAAAATTAGTATATTCAAATCCAAGATACGATCGAAGAACTGGATAGCTGAAGGAAGGATTGATATCATACGTATTTATCAAATACGCTGAGAACGATACGCTCTAAAAATAAAAACATGAAACAGCTCATAAGAAGCCTTATGAAATCAAACTACTAAAGATTGATTAGATCGAGACACAGTGTTGAAAAGATTTTGCCAGTTGATTCTAACAGCTCTGACGGCTTTTGGATAAAGAGAACAAGATTGTGATGGACATGATTCATTTATCGCTTCCTGAATTTTGGCGCTGAAGATGTCTGAATTGCTTTGAGACGAGTTCAATGAACTGAACCAGTTGATTGTGATACTTGATGAAGACTAGAAAATCAACTATGCTGACTGCTCAAAATAGAATTATGAAGCGATCTCACTTACCTGATCATAGAACAGATCAGTCCAGAAAGGAGCAACGATAGCCTGGTTATAAAGTTCCTGGAATACAGACCCTGTCATTGTCTCACTGTAAAAAGGTGTGCCGAAACTGATGTATCCTTTGTTTGTAACCTGTAAAATAGTTTTGCTGAATAGAAAAAACCGAACTATCTTTGATCATACCCAAATGCGACTGAAGGTCTGTTCAAAAAAATACATATCGTTCGGCAATGAAAAGGACGCAACTGCTATTTTTGGATCACGAAAACTAGGCACTGGAGTAATAATAATTGCTAAAGAAAATAGATTTAAAAAAACATTTTATCCAGAAGCACTCAGATAACCGAACTTAATTACTTTCGCAAGGTGGAGAACCGGAACACGATTGGTTTTGAATTGAACCGCCACTGCCACAACTACTGTCATTGCATAATGCACCAGTCAAAAAATTGATACATGATCGATTCAACAGTCGAAAAGCAGATCCACAGGTCGCTGAACAGTCCGAAGCAACCCTCCATTGCGTCCAATTACAATCTGAACAGCAATTTCATTATACATACACAAAATTTATACAAAAAACTTACTAAATTGCGGTACAATAGTGCTGGTTGTAGTCGTCGTAAACGACGTTGTCGTGACCATACTGATCGTTGATGTACTCGTCGTACTAGTTACACTACTAGTCGTACTCGTTGAAGTAGCTGTCGTAACCGTTGAACTACTCGTTGTACTTGTTGAAGTGACTATCGCACCCAATGAAGTAGCAATTGCAGAAGTTCCACTGCTAGTCGTACTCGTTGAAGTAGCCGTTACAGTAGTTTCGGTACTAGTCGTACTCGTTGAAGAAGCTGTTCCAGTAGTTCCAGTGATAGTCGTAATCGTTGAAGTAATTGTTCCAGTAGTTACACTACTAGTCGTAATCGTTGAAGTAATTGTTCCAGTAGTTACAGTACTAGTTGTACTCGTTGACGTAGCTGTTACAGTGGTCCCAGTACTACTCGTACCCGTTGAAGCAATTGTTCCTGCACTAGTCGTACCCGTTGACGTAATTGTTCCGGTAGTTACCGTACTAGTCGTACCCATTGAAGTATCTGTTCCAGTAGTTACGGTAATAGTCGTACTCGTAGAAGTAGCTGTCGTCACCGTTGAACTGCTCGTTATACTCGTTGAAGTGACTGTCGCACCAATTGAAGTAGCAGTTGCAGAAGTTACAGTGCTAGTCGTACCCGTTAAAGTATCTGTTCTAGTAGTTCCAATACTATTCGCACTCGTAAGTGTATCTGTTCCAGTAGTTACAGTACTCGTCGCACCAATTGAAGTAGCTGTTGCAGAAGTTACAGTACTAGTCGTACCCGTTGAAGTATCTGTTCCAGTAGTTCCAGTACTAGTCGTATCCGTGGAAGTATCTGTTCTAGTAGTTACAGTACTAGTCGTACTCGTCGAAGTAGCTGTCGTAACCGTTGAGCTGCTCGTTAGACTCGTTGAAGTGACTGTCGCACCCATTGAAGTATCTGTTCCAGTAGTTACAGTACTAGTCGAACTTGTTGAAGAAGCTGTTGCAGAAGTTGCAGTACTAGTCGTACCCGTTGAAGTATCTGTTCCAATAGTTCCAGTACTGGTCGTGCCCGTGGAAGTATCTGTTATAGTAGTTCCAGTACTAGTCGCGCTCGTAGAAGTAGCTGTGGTAACCGTTGAACTGCTCGTTATACTCGTTGAAGTGACCGTCGCACCCATTGAAGTTGCTGTTGCAGAAGTTGCAGTACTAGTCGTACCCGTTGAAGTATCTGTTCCAGTAGTTCCAGTACTAGTCGTGCTCGTAGAAGTAGCTGTCGTAACCGTTGAACTGCTCGTTATACTCGTTGAAGTGACCGTTGCACCCATTGAAGTAGCTGTTGCAGAATTTGCAGTGCTAGTCGTACCCGTTGAAGTATCTGTGCCAGTAGTTCCAGTACTAGTCGGGCTCGTAGAAGTAGCTGTGGTAACCGTTGAACTGCTCGTTATACTCGTTGAAGTGACCGTCGCACCCATTGAAGTAGCTGTTGCAGAAGTTACAGTAGTAGTCGTACCCGTTGAAGTACCTGTTCCAGTACTAGGCGTACGCGTAGAAGTAGCTGTTCCAGTAGTTCCAGTACTTGTCGAACTTGTTGAAGTAGCTGTTGCAGAAGTTGCAGTACTAGTCGTACCCGTTGAAGTATCTGTTCCAGTTGTTACAGTACTAGTCGTACCCGTTGAAGTATCTGTTTCAGGAGTTCCAGTACTAGTCGTACTCGTAGAAGTGGCTGTCGTAACCGTTGAACTGCTCGTTATTCTCGTTGAAGTGACTGTCGCACCAATTGAAGTATCTGTTCCAGTAGTTACAGTACTAGTCGAACTCGTTGAACTAGCTGTTCCAGTAGTTACAATACTAGTACTACTAGTTAAAGTAGCCGTTGAAGTTGTTGTACTAGTTGTCGTACTCATTGAAGTAGCCGTTGCAGTGGTTTCACTGCTAGTCGCACTTGTTGAAACAGCTATCGCAACCGTTGAACTGCTGGTTATACTCGTGGAAGTGTCTGTCGCACCCGTTGGAGTAGTTGCAGTACTAGTCGTTGTCGGTGTAGTAGGTGTTGCGGTCGTTATAGTGCTAGTCGAACTGGTCGAAGTAGTTGTTGCACTTGTTACAGCGGTAGTCACAGTCGTTGCAGGAACCATTGTTACTGTGGAATTGCTTGTTTCAATTGTTGAACTAGGTTCAGTACTGGTAGAACTACCAGTTCTGGTGGCACTGCTACCTGCCGTTATCGATGGTGTACTACTAACCGTAAGTTCTGTTGATGCATTTGTGTGCAAGCCGGTACTTGTTTCTGTGTTCACAGTCGCTGTATTTCTTAGAAAGGTGGAACTTTCACTTGTAACCGTTTCTATTGAGTATGAAATGGTGGTTTGATCTGATAAAAATTGTGATGTTGGTGATGTACTCATCATTGTGGTTGTTGGTATGAAGGATTCGTTACTTATGGAATATGGTGAAGTTATTTGAGCTGTTGCAGTCTGGAGTGTAGTCGTAGGAATTGGAGTAGCATTATTTGCACTGGTTGCTGATATTTGGCCCATGGATGTTCCTATTGTCGATGAGGACGTCGATGCTGACGTTATAATAGAGGTTTCTGTGTCCAGTAAAGTTGCTGTTGTTGGTAACATTGTCTCTCCCTGTATCGTACTTAGTATGGAAGGTGATATACTGAAAGTTATTGTTGAAGAAGTTTGCTTTATACTCGTTTCTGCTGTAGATAAGTTAAGAGCTGTTGAGTTTTCAAGAATGGTTGTTTGTGACATCGACTGCGTAGCTGTACTCATCGGAAATGTGTTGAAACCTGTTGCACTAGTGCTGACTTCAGTTTCCGACCTGGTACTTGCGAATGTCTCTTGGGTCCGGTGTTCAGTCGCAGTTGACAGCAGCGTGATAGATGATGGTTCGGATTGAGCTGTAGTTGTCTCAGAGGTGAAGGGTATGGTTTGTATTGGGGACGTATTTCTGTATAAAGAAGTTTGGATTGTAATTGATTCTTGTGAAGTCATTGAAGTTTGTGTTAAAATTTGACTTGTTGACGGATTCTGAATAAAAGTTGTGCTGCCCGTAGATGTGGTTGTAGATGATATTGATGTTGATGTGTAGCTTGAGGTAGTTGTGATGAAGTTTTGACAGTATAACCCTTCATAATTTGGGTTGCATATGCATGCAGTATTGTTATTAGTGCAGTTACCCGTGAAGGCATATTCGCATGCTTTGCACGGTGGTACTGTTGTGGTGAAATTAACTAAAAGAGGAAAGAATCATTTTGTGATTGAGGGAGATATTGGCAGCATGAAAGCTTACATGCATCCGTGGTTTCTGGGTTCATTACAATGCTTACAGTCAAACTGTAACTGGCATTTAAAGTGACATTATCCGCAAAAAAACCATTCACTAGTGATACACGCTGCGATACTTGCAGTGACACATTTAATTTAACAAGTAACACAACATCAGGGGGTGATACACTGCAGAAAAAATTGAAGCAGTTATAGGGAATGAGTTTTTAAACGAGAAAAGCTCACTCTGCTTGGGTCACTTCTATACACGTATCGTTGCATGTTATATTCATTCCGAACAAAATTTTGGCGATCTGAAATGGATTATGAATGACATCAATGAAATTTAAAAAACATTATGCTTAATTTATCTTACTTCAGTCTCGATAGTGGAATTTTGTGGAGAATCAATATAAATCGATCGAACTACCCGTGTACGACCAAGTTTATAAATAAAATATAGGATGAATGACGTTGTTTGTCCAGAACTTGGAGTTGACGTTAACGTTTCACTTGTTGTACTTGCAAGTTCCCTTGAAGTAGTCGTTGGAGCACCTGAACTTATTGAGGTTTCCGCAGACGAGATAGTGGATGCCAAAGAAGATTGAAGGCTGCTCGAACGTATATTTTCTGTACTTGATGATGGAATTCCCGAAGAGATTTCCGTGCCTGCTATCACGGTTTCCCCACTCGTAATCGCTGTTGTAAAGGTCTGCTGGCTTGATGAAACAGCTGTTGATCCCGATGACAATGAGGATTCCGTCCCTGTCTCGATAGTAGTTTGTTTCGAAGTGCCACTAGTTTCAGCAGTATTTTCCGAAACCGACGCAGTTGATGGCAGAGGTGTCGCCAAAGCCGTTGAAGTTTCCGCGACAATGGAAGTTGCTAAAGTAGTACCGAAGAATTGAGTGGCACTTTCGGAAGTAGCTTCACTTGGGGTTATTGATGACGAGAGTATTGACTTACTCGTTTCAGCAAGAGTAGTGGTACCCCCAGTACTACCTACCATCTCAATCGAGCTTTCAGAACTACCAGATACAGCAACTGACGACGACTCAGTTTCTGAAGTACGTTCCGAAACTATCGTCGTTCCTTCAGTAAATGCCGAAGTTTCGCTAGCAATCTTAGAGCTAAACTGAGTAGAAGCTGTTGAGGACTGAAAAGAGGAAGAAATCTCCGTTAACATCGTCGCACCTTCAGTCACAGTCTTCCCTTCACTAGACGTTTCAGCAGTAAATACAGAGGCAGCTGATGAACTTAGTATCTCAGAAGAGGATTCAGACACCGATACCGGTGTTATTGTACTCTTGATGCTTTCAATAGATGCTTCAGAACCAGACTGCGTCGTAACAGGAGTTGTTGAAAAAACCTCAGAAGACCTTTGCGTTGTCATGGATGTTTCCTCTGTCATTACGCTTGACGTTTCAGTACTGGATTGCGTGCTCGTTGTTGATGACGTTGTTCCGGATGT
>OENT01002302.1:0-13136 GCA_900239685.1 Rotaria macrura | reverse complement strand
GAATAGAAATGAGGAGCTCGATTCATCAAATCTTGCAGATCATATTTAATATCAACACAATCTCCAATTGGCAAATGCAAAGAAGTTAAATTATCCAGTGTGGGTATGATCAACGAAAATTGTTCGTGTTCCGGAAGATTTATTCTTAGAGTACGAATATCTCGAAAGCATATTGGAAACAAACAGAAATTTTTCGTTACCGTTCCATAGAAAATGTCTCGCTCATTGTGCATATGACCTATAATAATCTATAGCGGCAGAAAATGTTGATTTAAAGCTTATACCATGATTAAGATGATAAGCATCACCGAATTTCCGTGGTAGGGTGTAGAGACATACCTTAGTATCGTTATCCGATAGATTCCATTCACATCGAACAAACCAACTGTGTTTATCAAGCCAAAAGGGAGTACGAAACGCACTCAAGATTGTATCAACTTGATGTTCTAACATATTCTGATCATCAAATATAAAGTTCATTCGAATTTGGAACATGCCAAAAAGTCGACAAGAATCTGTGCCCATTCATGTCCATTCAATTTAAACGATGGATCATGAGAGGTATTGACGAGCCGTTTGAAATCACCAACGTCGTAATAGACCGGGTAGCATATAGTTGTGGTGCAAAATCAAAATCGTGTGCAAGATTTATTCTAAGGTATCGGAGTTGACGTGTGTATTCGAGTAGATATGAAAGATCTATAGAACCAAATTCGAGATAAGGAATTGATAACTATTCTAGTGATGTTGAGATTCTTCTAAGAGATCTAATGGGATAACTAAAAATGTAGGGAAGGTCCAGACTGCAATGATAAATTTTATGTAGTTGCCAGACACTGTTGATTAAACAAACGTAAACGGTGAGATCTGTATAGATATATTTTGCAACTGTCAAAATGAGTGAGATGTTCCAATTGAGAGCATTGCGTAATTAACCAATTGCTTTTAGAAGCGAAGAGAATTTTTAAGAATGATAGAGATCGTAGATGAGGGAATTGTTCCACACAGAAACCAAAAATGTGGAAGTAATCACGTATATTTGAAGTCTTTGGTGTTGATCAGAGAAATAAAGTGAAATGACCTGATTGATAATTCATGGCAAATATTTTCGGCATACTAATTGAAATTCTTTCTTAGAGACACGCTGGAAGTCGAGATGATATCGTTGAAAATGGCAGAAGAGAAGGTTGCTAATACGTATTTTTATTCCTTGAAAAGCATGTAGAAGATGAATACCATGAAAAAAATAAAACACTTCAAGCAAGATTTTATTAGGTACGGATTCAAACAGCATTATTCTTTTTTCGAAATTAAACTATGGCTGCAGAATTTCAAGCCACAATTTTTATGTTTTTAAAATACTGAAGTGACATTTTGATATAGGACAATAGATCGCATTGCAACTTGCTGAAGCTATAGTCATTGATAGTTACTTATTGTGAATCAATGCTGTTTTTTCTCAACTCTAATGCTTTGTTGTTGCAGCACGTCACAATAGTTCCAGTTACACGGCAATACACCACTTTATCTCAATAGGCAATGATGCTCATCGATGGCAAAACGAACGCATGATTCACAACAGTTTCAGTTGTATTATTGTGTTTTTGCAAAAATATCTGTGACTTTCATTGGTTGACTCATGTTACAATCAATAATTTCCTGAAGAAGTCATACTGTTTACATTGGGACATAAGAAGTAACAGTACATTGCTAAAAAATACGACTAGTGCGGTGACTGTCGTCAGTTTGAAATGAAACTAATTATTATCGGTGGTTGTTCACAATCTTTTTGATGTTCTTGAGACAATGAAAAGTAGATTCATGATTTTCCATGACATGTCAGAGTTTTCGTCAGAATAAGGATGACGAAAATATTGCTTCATCAATTTAAATTCCGAAAATTCCAAATCTTACTTGTACTAATGTGTTGAATTCTGTTTTCGAGAGTACCGAATAATAACGCCTAATAAAAATAAACTAGAATTTATCACGATCAATACATAGATTTGCTGTCACATACGACTATTTAACTCTTCAAAGTCAAATAGTATCAGAGAAATTCAATGTTTTCCTATCATTTTCGTAGTTGAGTTAATCTTATATCATTTCTTTTCGCAGTAGTGTATTTCAATGATGTCACGAAATTTCAAGAGAGAATAGATGAAGTGCCATAATCATGGCGCTTAGTGTGTTTTGCTTCTTTTCGACATCGAACTCTTTCAAATCCAGCAGATTCCATTTTTAAAAGATTTAAGAATTTTATTCAATGATTATAGCGTATGGAATCACGTGCGCTTTGATTTGGGTCCTAATAGATTATTTTTAATATGTTTTTTCAAGAACAGATAGAAAAGTTTTGTTTCAGTTTTTGAAACCTATGAGCCAATGTTAAGACAAATAACCGATTCATCAACATATCATTTTCTGATGAATGAAAAATATGTCTTTCACAGAATATTAATTTAGATTGCAACTACTTAGATGCCATGTTAGCATATTCTTTGTCTTGGATTTACTAGCAAATGTTAAACGGCTAAAGAAAAAATCATTCTTCGAAATAAATGGCTGTTCAAGTTTAATCCAGTTTTTCTGTCCTGTCACAGGCTTAAACATCTTTGACGAAAATGCAAGTGACGTTGTAGTTGAGTGTTTAAAAAGAAGTCAGAGATCCACATCACCGTGAAACAGAAGAGCGGGATTTTTATCATAAAAAAAGAAAGAATTCCAAGTCCAGATTCTCCAGAACTCTGAATTCCGAAGCTCTCATGAACTTTGTTCGGTTCGTTAGACTGATTCTGTCGTGGTTTAACCAGATAATGGTAAGAACTCTCAAGAGTCTTTCCCCTTATGTTACTAGAGCCACTCTTCATCCCACTCACCCACACCTTAAAACGATGTTATGAGAAGTATAATTCAATGAGAAAAAAAAAGATTTCAATGAAAAACGAACGATGATTTTATGGAATACTTAATTTCGAAAAAGAATCTAACGATCATTCATCCCCGCCAATGATTCAACACGGGTAAGTTCAGTTAATTTTGATATCGAATCGTAATATTCGCCGATATCTATCGGCAACATATAAATTACCATGCTGGTCAAAACATAAGCCGAGTGCGGTTCTCTCAGTTCTGTCCCATTTCTGTCTTCACTAGTTACTCCCAAAATAAGATCTCCCTTGATTGCTCCATTGGACCAGCGCACCATTCGATCATTTCTTGAATCAGTTATGTACACTCTGTCGAATTGATCGACGACAATCAGTGCTGGATAACCCAATTGTGTTAGATTCCTTCCACAATTCCCATTACCTGCTACGAGAATTCCCTTGTTTGCACCTTCCAGCCATTTCATTACACGGTGATTTTCAGAATCCGAAACGTATACTGAATAATTTCGATCAACAAATACGCCAACTGGGGAGCATAACTGATCAAGACAGTCACCTCGTCCATTACTACCAGTCAAAATTGTACCATTTTTTTCTCCGATTCGATAGCGCCGCACTTCATCCTTTTCCTTGTCGCTGACATACAGAAGCCCGCGATCATCCAATGCCACGCTGGAGCAGCTAACGTTTGAGACGATAACTTTGCCACGTGTTCCACCTTGACGTGGCCATTGGACTATTCTTTTGTTTCCATAATCGGCGATGATGAGACTATCTGACTCTTTATCAACGACTACACCCATTGGTTTATTCAATTGACAATCTTGATCTCCTTCTCCATTGCCACCCGCTATCACTCTACCATGGGTTGCTCCACAAGTCCATTCAAGGATTTGATTATTTGAATAGTCAGCAATATAGATAGTCTCATCGTCATTCATATAAATACCGACAGGTATACCAAGTTGGTTAGACGTATCGTATTCATCACGCCATCCCGCAACAATAATACCGTTCATACTCCATCTGGCATCGAAAGGAATATCGGGAATGGCCTGTACTGTAATAAAACCAATTGTTAGTAAAAAAATAGTTCGGATTTAGTTTGCAGCAACTCATAAAGATGCGTCTGATTTATTGATAACAAATATTTTTTCTTAGGCAGATAATGAATGATACTACTTTTCACGATGATCGACTTTATCTATCAAGATTGGTTCAGTCTTACTTTGAGTTTTGGTTGAAGGGCAGCAGCTGAAAAATGCTGATCCTGCTGATTGCAATTTTTTCAATTCAACTCAGTCAAATTATGTATAATACGAGTGCTGCCATTTCGGAAAGTGTTTTGATATTAATATCCCACGAAAATATTGTGAGGTCCACAAGACTTGTGGTCACGGACAAAAGTTCACCACTTGACTGCAGCCATGCAAGCACCTTTCACTTTTCGACACTTTTTTCTGATTCTTACCATTGGGTATATTTTTCCAATAACTACAAAACAGTGTATTTTACCATTCGAATAAATACTGACCACATAAGAAATGTCGGAATGGGCTATTCTCAGGTAATCAATTTTTGTCTTTTTAACTCGTAATACACTGATCTGGATTTGAAGACTACAATCCGTTTTTGACGAAATTCATAGCATTTTTTGAATCAACATAAAAGCTGGATCGGCTAATATATCTTTCATATGTTTCCAAAAATATTTCTTTCCGCCAAAATATTCACGAGTGATTTCCCGATAGGGCTCAGTTCAAATAGTAAATCAATCAAAAGTCGTTCTACACTACTTGATCCTCTGCTACTAATGTTCTAATAATATTTCAGAAGCTCAAAACTTGTTCGGTGGAAACATGTTTTGGAAAACATTGGAAACAAATAGTAGCTAATTGAGTTTTGTATACTGATTCCAAATATGTTATGAATTTTGACCAATAATTGTAGTCTTCTAATATAAATCTGCAAAATACGAGTAAAACAAACAAGAATATATGTTACCCAAGAATAGAGCACTTCGATATTTCTTATGTGACGAGTCATTTTTCTGCTTGAAAAATACAATGTTTTGAAACTATTGTGAAGATTTATCGAATGGTGGTAAGGATCAGGATAACGGCTCATTTCAATTTTGTAGACAAAATGCGTCAAAAAGTGAAAGTTGTTTTCTGGGACAATAGTCAAGTAGTGAACTTTTGTCTGTGATCATCAGGCTAGTGGTCCTGAATTTTTCGTAAGGAAGTTAGCGTCCTAATGCTTGTGCAAATGGCACCTTTCATCGTTTACGTAATTGGACTGGGTTGAGTTGAGAAATAAACAATGAGCCTATCTTATGCGTCTGCTTCTTTATCCTAGGAAATGAAAAAATAACTCAATCAGAAAATGAACCGTCAAAGAATTTTTAGAAAACGATAACTTCGTTTTTGAAAATCAAGTGGTACTCGACGCGTCAAGAAACAAAGGAAAAAACAGCTTTGTGTAATTATCTTTCAGGTGAACATTGTGATAGTGAACAGTTTAGAAAATGAAAGCATTCTCTATTTTAGGAGAAATTCTCGATTATTGTAAAAAAGAAGGCTTTTATGAATATCCTTTTAATTCCTATGGATCAAAAATTATGGTCATGGCATCGCCAGAAATAGCAAGCGTTACGACCATTGGAACAGATCACTTGGTGTTTTGCCCCAACCTCAACAAAATAATAATTTTCATGGAAGCATTGTTAAAGTTTATGTAAAACGTATCTAAGAACGCACTAGAGAAAAATACGTCGTCAAACCATAGCCGCTGCAGCTAGAATTTTTCAAAACTGAGTCATTATCAAGCTGAAAATGTTAAGGGTTGAGCAGCCATGAACATTTGAAAGACTAAGTGGGCAATATTTTCTATGCCGGTGTCGTATAATTTGGTTAAACTCCAGTTATGCATCAAGTGATTCAGATCAAAGGATGTCGTCAGAACTTAGCTTATCTCGTTCAGGTTTTGTCGATTATTTTTGAACAAATTTAAAAAAAAATTCTCATCCACGTTACTTCAGATATTCATTAAAAAATATGCTTTTAAATGACAAAAAGGTCAAGTTGAAAAAAAGCATTTCTAAAAGTTAAAACGGGTTGGAATTCCTAAACATATCTTTTTAAATAAGTTACTTGGGGCAGTTCAAAATTACTGTTACTTCCAAATAAAACTTTTCATGTATCAAGTATTTAGGCTAGTAGACATGCTTACCCCAGAATAATCAATTTGTTTCGAGACTTTTCTTGAAAGATTTTTCTCCAGTCGAATTTGATTAAAAGAAATCATCATCTTGGCCACAGTATACAATGCAATGATTAGCAACTTGTTGATCCATCGAATTACTTGAGGTATGACCGGAAAAGGCAGTGCAGCGAATTCATGACGCTGTATTAAGTGACACGCTCTTGGTTTGTCACAATTAACTGGGCTCAAATCTTTTGCATTACAATGGTGGTAAGAGTGGAGAAATCTCTGCCAACTACGGTTTCAATCCATATGCTAGCCTCAGAACGATATTCCATGTCTTGTTCGTCAAATTGAGTGATGAAAGACTCTTTCAAAATGAGGTAGATATGGAACGAGGACAGCGTTCTAATCTCTGATATTATATTTATAATTCCCGAAAGTTAATAATCAGTAGAAAGAGACGGCAAAGATCCCCAGTACGTGCTCAAGACATAACAAATCATGAATACAACATGCAACCATCTAGCTGTAAAGATGATTTTTCTGGTGAGAATAACTATATAGCGATTATTCGAAGTTTTTTTCTTTCTCGAATTCCTCATCCAATGTCAATATTTTGTTGTGCAATGATTTCGAGAACCACACATTTTGTAGTGATGGTTGAAACGTTGCAAAAAACATGAAGGTCTCTATATTGTCATATTTTGTCCGATTTTCTATGTGATTTTTAGTTTGCCCAAAGTAAAATGCGAATATTCAAAATAATCTATGGATTTGTTTTTCTCAATATGGCGTTATCATCTGGTCAGACCTGGTGCTGATCTTAGCAGTAATTAACTATCACTAGCAGCAAAAATAAGCTCTTAATAAACAATTTATGAAATATTTTTTTAAGAATGCGTTTTAATTTGATTTCTCGTAAAGTTAGCGAAATTTCATCTCACATCGAAAGATCAGATAGTAAGGAAACGTCATTTAAGGTTTTGTTCCCATAATTGCCCAATTTACAACTAAAATGGGACTCAATAAAACTTTGATAGACGGTACACAAGTAGTCTACTGCAAGGAAAGTAAACACATGCCAAAATGTTTATTCAAGTCTCAGAATTCGTTCTTGACATCCTTTTCGCACGTTGAGTTCAACACAAGTACCATCTATTAATTATCTTGCTTAAGAATGAATCATACTTACTCTATAACAACATAATTCTGCGTGCTGAATACCATCACATAGACGTCCTGGTATATATCTAATTGATATGCTTAATAGATCAAAAAGCTTTCTAATCAGTGATTTGGATGCTGTAACAAAAATGATAATGTTTAAATCAAAGCTCATTCGAGATAAAAATTTCTACTAATGTCTAGAAATCAATTGGTTGTACGCTGGTAAGTATGGTTACCAGCCTAAATACTTGATGGATGAAAAATCATAATTTATTTTTATAAAGAGGAATTTTCGACTTTTTGTTGTAGTTGTGAAGATCATCACGAATTGTGAAGACGTCATTTGTGGTCATAGCTAAGCTATTTATTATAATTCATTGATATATTTATCTGTTAATCGGCTCATTTAGCCATGACGAAATACAAATTGATTCCCTTATTAATATCGATTTCTGGTTACTTTAATTTGTTTCGTCATAATTTGCTAAGCAAAGGGCACAAGTGATTTTAGGCGCTTAGTTACTACGTAGTTGTTACTAATATCTAAGTTGGAAGTACAGTAAAGGTAAAATCCCGCCCCTAGTCGTGAATTCTTTTATGCTTATGTGAATTTCTCAAAACTAACCTTCTTCGAAATTTGGCAGTAACATTCGACAGTATTCTTTGACATTACGACAACTAGAAATGAAGATGACTAGATGAAATATGAACGCAGATACAATTTATTTCATTTACCCTTCAATAAATTGTTCTCTTGTTATTTTCCCTTTACGGTTTCGATCGCAGATATCAAGAATTCTTTTACCAAGACGTTGTGTATCTTGCGGCTTGCTTGAATTTCCCTAGAGATCGGCAGTAGCCGACATCATTTGTAGTAATTCTTTGCTATCAATTGTTCCCGATTTATCATAATCAAATATATCAAATATCTGTACAGAAATGATTAATCGAAGAAAATCAAGAGATGAGACGAAATGCAAGCAAAATTCTCACCAAACCGAGACATTCTCGAACATCTTTCGACTGATGCAGATAGATTGCAAGCATATATTCAATAAAATTCAAATATCCATCATTGTTTCGATCAAATAGTTTGAAAGTATATCGACTATAAGTTTTTGTATTGTCACTAAAATCAATCAATAGGAAAATAAACATTTCGTTTAATTATTAACTAATTACAGATTATGACTTACTCTGCATATAGTTTTTGATACGTATCAAAAAAACATTTCTTTTGACATTTGTACATCACGACTAAAAAGGAAATATAGTCTACTGTAATTCGTAGTAATTGCTGTGAGTGTAGATTAGAGATATATAAAATCTTTTTTTTCTGATCCTGGCACGATGTAGAATGAGACTAACTGGTAATATTCTTAGTTTAGATCCAGGATGAATGCTTTGTTCAGTGGACACACTCTCGAAAATGGACGACACTACTTCAAAAAATTGTCAGCTTACGTGTAGCCTATTGTACTCTCAGGGACTTAGGCATCGCTTCTCAGTGACTTGATTAGAATCATGCGAACCGTAGTCAATGCTCTTACACGCTTCATTTCCGAGGGTGTGGATGGAGGATGCGGGGAATAAAACCTGTTAGCGCAATCCCCACGGCGCTGAAATGTGAAACCCCGTGTAACTACTATTGCAAATCTCTTGATAGCTGTTTCCTTTGACTTATCTTACGAAACAATAGATCACAAGTTGTCAGCTATTTATCTGGAACTACAATAAAGAAGAAGAACATCTATTTTAATGATATTTCATTGGCGTACACGGTTTTGTTCACATATCAATAACGTCTGGCATGGTTTGTGATGGTGGGGGGACTGGTTCCCAAAATTTTTACCCTAAACACTTCAATACTCCCTTCGAATCATGTCTCACAAAAGGACCTATAACCATAGTCGCATTTGTACCTCACACTGCACGTTGGATTTGTGAGGGACGTTATCTGTCTTACATTACAACAGAAAATGATATATTTTATAAAACACGCAACACGCAAATAATGAGTGCAGAAGTCTAGAGCGAGAAATGCCCCCCCCCCCCACCCGAACCGAAACGCACAAACAGACTACAGCAGTCAAACGGAATACTCATAACAACCGTCAAAGACAGTCGAAAAATGCCTAGTAATCATCACGGGCTGTAACAGATTTGATTGAAAACACCTCAGTACCTGCCGCAGATAAATATCGAGACCAGAATTAATATAGCTGTCAAGTATCGCATGACACATGTAGCTACGTTTCTGTTTAATGAGATGAATGAATCCATCCTGCATCACATTTCAGTACCACGGGGATCACGCTGAAAGCTTTTTCACATTCGTTTGCTTCGTTACATTTGCTGAACTACTCATTAAATATAGATAGACGTTCGGTGTTCAAACTTTCTGTCTTTCACAGTGAAGGAAAAGTTCGCTAAAAACAGTTTGATGTCGATATGAAATTGTATTCGTTAATAACATCAAGAAAATATCTAAAAGGATGCTAAGACGAGCTTGAGTTTCATTACAATGGTTTCTCAAAACAGCGATGATATAATTTGGTTAATATTTCCCGTCCTTTCTGCTCATGCGTTTTTTCCTTCATAAAAGGCATCGGTTGTCTTGATCATCATGATATTCATTTTCTCATGCCTTTTCGTCTTACCAGTTTTCTATGAACTGCTCATGTTCTTCCCTCATTTTTTCTTCGCTCAACCAATCTAGTTGATGTAAAAGATCGTCGATTTGTTTGGAAGTTAACTCTAAATAGATCGGTGAACGTCAGTTTATTTTTTGTTTCATATGATATAGACTTTTTTTATTTAGCCATGTTCTCTACCTCGTTCACGGCGTTTAGCTCGCTCTTGAATTTCTCGTTTTACTCGTTCGTTCTCTCTTTCTTGGATTTCATCTGGCGTTTCTACATCTGTTTTTGTTGTTATTCGACCTTTTACACAGGCCAATGCTAATTGATGTTGCCAGCGATCTAAGGAAATGTCGAAACCTTTTATTACATCGAACCGATGAACGATGGCCGCGTCAATGTTTTTCACTTGTCTCATTTGACCATGGATTTCGTTTTTCGCTATTGTTGAACTCGAACCAAAACCAGAATCATCGTTGAAATGCGACGATTGATTAATTATATGCGCATGATCTTTATTCGCAAATTGATTCGCATTCTTATAGTTTGATTTCGATGCATTTTGGCTCGCAGACTTGTAGCCACCCCCAACACCAATGCCAAACAAGTTGCCATCTGCACTCACTTCATGACTTGATGAAGAACTTGGTGATTGATTTCCCGACTGAATATTCGTACCACTTGTCGAATGTAAACTATTCGATGAATTAGCAGATGATGATCCGTCTGCACGATGATGACCTGAAGCTGAAATATTAGATTAATGTGATATGGCCGAATTGATGATGTTTGCTTTTAAATCATCGGTAATATCAACATCTTCACGTTGCATTTGTTTAATTTCATCGATGCTAAACTTTTTAAAACCATCGTTCGTGAGAGCATTGATTATTTCTTGTTTAATTAAGTCTGGCCCGAAAGGTGAAGCGCCAACGCCAATATGCTCAACAACTTTCAATTTATTTGAAATTCCAGCCGAAATTTTATCCATAAAAGATCGACTAACAATCATAACTTCGGCTTTACTAGTACCAAATATTTGTTTCTCAAGATTCATTCGATTTACATCTTCTGCACTAACCATCAATGAAGCATGTATTGTGGATGTTCCACCTAGGCTATAGTCATATCGTAGTACAATATCATGATTAAGTGGATGATCAAGTTTCGAAACGAGTTTCGACAAATCATCCGAATCTTCAATATTAAAAATGATGCGCATCGGATATAACTCATTGTTATCAAGTAATGTTCCATAGAATATTCTTGCAATTCCATCAATAACTATTGTCAACTGCGCAATGAACGTTTGAAATGGACAAATAACAAAATTCTCGCTTGTAAATGGTAATTCATAAATTTCTTTCGCACGATTAGCTAATTGTTGCTTATGCGATTCTTCTAATAAACATTCGAGTGTCATTTCAAGTTCATGTAATTCTGACCGCACATCATAGATCAAACCAGTTTCAGGATTGACATGAAATCGAATTATTCCTGCTGTATGCCAACGACATTTTTTCACTAATTTTGGATCAAGTTTCGTTGTTGAATTACAGTAATTATCGGTTGTCTTACGTGTTAAAGATGTCGGGTAAGCAATCACTTGATATGTTCGAGAAATTTTACCACGTTTGATGGTAATCGGATGACTCAACTCTGCACCGTCCAGGATCAAATCTTGTGTATTTCCAGCCGCCATTTTGGCTTCTCAAATGTTTCGTAAACGAATAGAAAAATGCCTTCACTGTCAATTATATTGATTGGTTTTCAATAGAATATCTTAAGACATGTCACAATTAATATTTGACTTTATTGGCAAATTCAGTGCAAGGTTGGTTTCCGATTGTGTGCGACAATGTCAGTAGGTGGCTGTGAGTTATAAGGATATGAGGAAGGATGAGGCTAGGGTGAGTGGGTATGGGTGTTCTCAGTATTGTTATAAAATGAACATCCCTACTCTGCCCTCAATGATTATATTCAAATTGTCCATATAGTCAAAACAAAGACAACAGATGATTTTCTCACACATTTACCCTAGCCAACTAGCATACTCTACAAATTCCTCAAGTCATATTGATGGTGAAAATACAAGAATGTGCAGATGATTCACTTTTACTTTGGGAATAGTGACTGGTGAGACACAGACCTACAAGCGAACACGCACATGAACTCGATAAAAATGAGATGTTAAAATCCAAATTCTGTTCGAACCTAAGTAGATCAGAGAATGGGGGTGTGCGGATGCAGTAACTCATCGGCAAATTCTGACGAACATAATCGTCTGAAAGAAGAAACTGATGTTATGGTCTACCTGCCTGAAATGTATAGGGTATGCTTTACATGTAAGAAACAATACAATAAAACATTGAGATATCATTGCTTTTCTTCATTCAAATTGGACTGCGTTTTTGGGAGCGATGACAAATTATTTAAAAATTTTTCAGTCAAATAAAGTTAGCAAATACCCGTATTGGTCATGAGTGTAGAATTCACTGAAGAAAAATACATGTGTGACTCTCCAGTATAAATCTTGGCTGCTACTAAGAGAATAACAAGAATAAAACGAAAAACGTGTTTATGAATGATAATTTAGCTATGCACATAACGCAAATTTTGAGTATTTGTTTGTTGAAAACTCAATGGTTGGAATATCAAAAGGGACGGGAACGGTTGGTTTCTAAAACGACACTAATAGAAAACTTCTTATAAATTCACTTCCATGTTGAAATTCATACTTCCCTCTTCAAGATTATATTACCCTCGACTCATTTGGACTACTTTCCTTGAAACTTTAAAGTGTATTCAGTAAGCTTCTCGGTGGATCTCACTACGATAGATTTCTGATGGAAATCATATAATACGGCTCTCTGATATAAATCGATATGAAACATTTTACTACGAAAACATGTAGGAAAATATGCTATCATCTAAATTTTTTGAAAGTTCTAGAAGAAAATGCCAGGCGAATATTAAATGCTAGCTTGGTTTACTAATTGTTTTTGAATACTTTGTGACCATATAGTTACTATTTTTGAAGTGGAAAAGCGGGCAGAGAGCATGGAGAGTAGAATAATAAAGAGGATGTAATGTATGATGAGTACGCCCGGCTGTTGAATGTCGTATGCATGAAGAGTTTATTATTTAGATACTCTCTGCGTGAGGAAAGAAATTTGAAACAGATAGATCGATTGTAAGATTAACATTTCTAGTTTTGCCAAGAAGATGTCTA
>OENT01002301.1:0-24610 GCA_900239685.1 Rotaria macrura | reverse complement strand
TATTTTTTTCGATTTTTTTCGCCCAACCGTACAATACCAGCGCAATTCACTCATATATATATATACATATATATGTATATATACATGGATATATGGATATATGTTGTATTTTTGTTGTGATAGAACATTGCTTGGTTTCTTTTATTTAGAATGAATAGAAAATAATTCTTTTGAATTCCTACAATAGTGTATACAGTTCGGCATATAAGGTTTTGCACACCAAGGACAACGTGCTAGTGAATCTGAACGTTTGTTTCTCAATGACAGGAAACATATTGCTTCAGTTGGTAATGATTTCTTTTGTTGTACGGGTTTTTTATTGATTATCGGAGCCGTAATAGTTTGCTGAACAGGTATTACTGTTGTAGGCGTATGAGTTGTTGTTGTTATAATTGGGGATGTATGCGCCAGAGTAGTACATGTACGATTTGAACCAAATTTAATTCTTCGATCAAGTTTAAGTCGAGCAAGAAGTGTTTCCTCTGACGGCGGTTGTTGCAATTGCTTTAATTTACTTGAACAAAACGATACGTGACGATCATATGCTTTTTCACAAAATGTACGCTTGCAATTCGGACAGCCTATGGTAATCAAACAAAAAATTGAAACATTTTGAGAATCAAAGATTTTTTTCCATCTGTATAATTTATATCATGTACAACTGATGTTAGATTTTTCGATGGCAATTTCTATCAAACAAAATAAAAACCAATTGTGATGTTGCAACCAGACATTCACAATAGTTCAAAATATTTTATGTGATATAATGAATAAAACTAAAAACCAAGAAAGCTAATCCTTAGTAATCCATGTATATAGATCAAGCATTTCCCTTTATTCTGAAACTTTCAGAAGAGGAAAACGGGAAAATTCAAACGACAGTTAACATTTTCTGTTGTGTTCTTGAATACAAGTATTGGAATGTTTTTACCCTTGCTAGAGGTACACTCTAGGATCGAACAAAAGGTGAATGAACAACCGTAAGGTTCTGCATTGAATACGTATCGTTTTGTATTTGATTCTTACAATAATAAACCAAGCTATCGACTTTATTCTAGAAAGATTGTATACTGCTTTTTCTCCAATCAAGAATTTCTAGTTCGATTTATCACATGGATGATAGAGAAATGTTTTAAAAACAGGTATTCATCTCAGGGATTGCTTAGGTAATGAGGAAAAAAAGTTGCAGTACGATCGAGGAGTAATCAATAGATGAAAATATACCATCTATAATGTATTCTTGGCTATGACCATGATATAAATTTGAGATCAGTAAGTACCTTTTACTGTGTCACTAGAATTGGTTCGATCCCTAGACCTATTTAATAGATTTAGACTACTTCAGACTTGACAATGATTGCAAAATGAAAAAATATTCTAAGTCACGAAACAGACGGAAGTACCCTTCAAGGTAATTTAGTTTTATAGTACTTTAAAAGAAAAAGCCCTTCGAAGAATCTATCTACTTATTTTGTTTACTTTGTTAATATCCTTTTTCTATTGAATATCGTGTAGTATTGAAATTTAGTCTCAAGTTTGTTCTTTCAGAACATACTTTTACACATCGTCTGAATCGTCATCAGACATATTTCCAAATAAGTGTTTTTGTAGGGATTCGTTTCTCTTTAGTTACCATGTCTCGATTAAATTTCTATGTAATGCATTTATCGAAAGGATGCAATGACGATTGAACAGTTTTCCAATGTCTAAAAATCGATGTAGTTGAATATTAAAAATTGAAAAAAACGAATAATTCTATCTAATTGTATCATCAATAAGTTAGATTAATATTTGTCAACTTATCTAATATATCTACATTTCATTTTAAAAATTAATCAGTTCGTTTATGGTAAATACTTAAACGGCTTCATTGATTTACATACAGAAATTATTGATAACAGGTGGAATAAGATTGTCATCCGGTCGACGATTACGTTTAGCACTGCGTGTTTGTGATGGTCGTATGTTGACATTATTATTATTATTATTAATATTGTTGTTGTTGTTTAGTTTATTTGTGTTAGCAGATGATATTTTACATACTGGTATAACTTTGTCACCTGATCTTACGGATCGATACTGTTTCATATCAAATACACGTACATTACGTTTTTTTGTTGGATTTTGAGGACAAACATTTGGATGTTTGGAGAATACTTCTGGACGCATTCGCCGTAAACATCCTGAACATTGAACTAAACTTTGAGATGTTTCTTTGATATCATTATCATCATCATCATCGATGCTGTCATCTTCTTCTTTGTCGTTTTTATTGTTCATCTTATTGAAAGTATTTGTACTCAACGCAATCGCTCAAATTCTGTATGTGCATGTGTACGTTGCCCGTTAACATGGAGATATTGTCGACGCAATTCAATAGATGCAGATGTTTCTGTGTACCTTTCTTCTTCTGCTTCATTTGATCGTTCTCTTTTTTTCTCATCCTGTCAACGTCCTTTTCTCTTTCAATAGATGTTGCATAAAAGATATTTTTAAGTATTTTATTCACTTTTTTCTTCTTGTAATAACTGATCTTCTTATCAACTCAAGAATCATTAGAAGATAAGATAGTGTGAAAGAACTGCTAGTCATTTTTTTTTGTTTAAAATACGTACGTATCTATGATTGAATATTCAAGGTTTCTTTTTCTTGTTATGGTATATATTCATAGAGATTGATCGGACATTGTTTCTAAGGTAGAAATTTGTCTAACCTTCTAATTAATGGATTTATGATGGTAGTGAAAACAAAACGCAAACAAAGTTTTTATATGACAACGAAGAGAATAAAGTTACATCATGCGAAAGAATTACGAATTAATAATAAACATGTTGTGAAATTTGAAAACGAATGAAGTTTAGTCTTTTATAGGTGTGAAAGTGCTCTTTTATGTGCATGCACTTCATGTCATTGTTGATTTAAGTATAGTAGTTAAGTAACAAATGTTGATACCAGTTTCATACAGATAAGCAACAACTCAAATAATCGGATTATTCAATCGAAAGTTATTCTATAAACAAATACTCAATAAAAGAAAACGTTTGAGTTAGATGAGTTCAATCAAAATATTGGATTTAAAGTGTCATAGTTTTTATTCGTACATAATATTTTCAATCGGATCGTTTGTGGTTATGTAATCGTTCATCCATATAACAGTTCTTTGTGAATGACAAATCAAACCAAGGACAAGGCTTGATAACAGTTATCAAAGTAGTTCGACACTTGTCAATCTCATTTTTATTTCTGTATGGAATTGTATTTTTTTTTGGTATGAACAGGTAAGATCTACTAAATTATTAAAGAGCAGAGAAGGACACATGGCTCTACTTGAATTCTTTCTTCTTTAATTTTATAAATGCACTTCCAACGTTTGCACAAGATCAATCTTGTGACAAAATCACTACTGCTAGTAATATATTCTGCGCTTTTCATCGATGAATTAGCTTCGGAAGACTTTCATTAAACATGTAGTCGCAGAGAAAATTTTCAACTGAATAAACTCATTCAAAAAATTCTATCAGAATCTATATCTAGGTTGTGTGCTCAGCTGCATAATAGAACAAAGAATGAAACAATCTAACATGTACTATGTTGAAGTCTATAATGAAACTGATGTAATAGAAATTGACGATCAAGAAGCTTCAACTTTTCTATATGACGTATGCTTGTAAAAAGCAACCGACCTTCTTGACATTTTCTAGGAATATACGTTTTCTTCTCTAACAAAAGATTCATCTTCATTATCCAAAAATCTGCTGTCGAAGGGTTTTAAGATCAAAATGAAATCAAAGTCGATCTTTATATGCTAAACTCGAATATTTTTTTCTGAAATTCCACTTCAATGCTTTTCCTGACAATGTTTTCTTTACAAAATTAGAGACAAACAGAATAACTTGAAATACGAATCAGAGAGCTAAAAATAATGAACAATGAATACTTTCTACGTTCTCGCACAGAGATACCACTGTGTATCAAACACCTTACCGAACTTTCTAGTATTTGAAAATGTTAAAAAACTTTGAAATATAATCAAATGAAAAATACTCTTCAGTGCTGATGTCTGCACTGAGAGTACAAGTATGTGTGCTATAAATCAAGAACATTGCACTTATTCAAGTTTGATTTCTTATCATCTTTCCAGCATAGAAATTACTAAATATGACGCCCATTTTGGTTCTCTGCATCAAGATTCGTTTCATAGGGTCTATACAACAGAAATACATGAGTTCTTCAAAAGCGATCGATGTGAATCCAAGCTGATGCAGTTCTATACTCTACATCTGCAGCAAAAGACTTATCTTACAATATTTTTTTCGTTTGGAAGATTAATGACGCGATAGGCTGATTGGAACTCGTTTCGACTCATAAACAACCAAATTACATATTTCAAAACTTAATGAATTTGTCGCTATTCAATCGTTCCATATTGTATACGAGGGAAAAAATTTTCCAATGCAATATTCTTATTCCCGAAGGGTTTGACTCATTCGGTCATATATAGATGTTTAATTGGTTTTTAACTACGTAGTAAAACTTTTCTTTCTTGCTGAAATTCCATACCAATAGTATTACAGGACAAACAAACAAGCGTCTGTATTTCAAACTCAATGTCTAAAATTCTAAGAATGACAAATCTACGGTTAAGCAATTTGGCGTACATCAGACATCGAAATGGTTCGCCGGTGCCGGCACAATTATTGTTTTTTTTTTAACTTTAAAAACAAATTGATATACTAAATACTATGTCAATTCGCGTCTAGTGACTTGAAAAATAAGCAAATGCCATTTTAGATAATTAAACGAATACTCACTTTTAAGAGAGGGTCCGTCAGAAAACCAAGCAGAAAAAAAGCCCTTGCCCGGGGAGAAAAATTTGATTTTGGATTAGATCACCTGAAAAGAAAGGTGATACAGACTTATTACTAATTCCAAAATATTAGCTTGATCAGATCATCCCAAGCTGAGTTATGAAGTACACTTGGATACAGGGGTCTAAACAAATAGAGAAAAAATAGTCATTTTTTTCGACTTCTAATTTGGTACAAAACTTTCCCAAATTTCGAACACCAACACTGTGATGACTGTCACGACAAGAAAGAGAATCGTTTTTCTAAAAGACCATGCATTTTTGGACACTCTGCAAACGCTATTATGTAGGCAAACAAGGGCCGACAAAGTATTTTTTTGTTAAAAAATCCTTAAATTTTTGACGTTTTCGAGAAGTATTTTGATCCTTTCGACTTCAAAACGGAAGTTCCCCATGTTTTTATTACACCAGAAGATTGTCCGACAAAAACTGCGTCTTCTGGTGCAAAAATATCTGAGAAAAGCGATACTAAGCTTATTCAACTTTTTCAAACAAAAGCACGACCATACACTTTTTATGCTTATTATAGGGTACGCTGAAGTATCGTGTACCTTCGTTCTCCACTATTTGGTTTACAACTAGAGCCGTTTTTTCAGCATCAATATTAATCATTCAGACCTTCGAAATTGTCAAGACAAAAGCTCGAAAGAAGGCTGGCTTCTATATGTTGCCTGATACACATCACCTCCAATATGGAGAAAGGTATGTCAGGACCGAAGTTGCTCAATCGAGATCGTCAGATTTTCCTCAATTTAAGGCGCATGGTAGAGAAAAGAGTTTTAATGATTTTGCTGAAAGGCGTTTTGAAAAATACTGATCCTTCGATATTTTATGAGCATTTTAAGAAAAGCCCTACATGTGACCGTATCCATCGAGAAGAGTTTTTAATATGGTCATATCTGAAGAACAATTCGATCGAGCGCACTGAACTTCCCATAGATATAGACCCTAATGAGTTCTATATAATATAGAATTTTTATCCTAAAATAATGAACCTTTAGGACTTTATGAATCATGCAATATCTTGAAAACGGTACATTTTTGGGAAGTTTTACCCTTTATAACTCTCGATTGAAATAAGATAGACATCTTAAAATTCTAGTTTGTGTAGAGCTGTAAGAGATGTAGTGTTCCTGAAAGTTTCATTTCTTTAAATGATTTCCGTCGTTCAGGAGTCCATCCACAAAGTGATGACTTTCACTGAAATCAGGTAGTTTGGAGAGTTCAATCGCCCAAAATATGTGTTGTCGAAAGGCTGGACTTATATGGCTTGGAAGCACCCACTGGTGACAATGATTTTATGAAAAAATTCGCGTGGGGCCTCTGAGAATGGCCAAGTAAACCGTCTTGCAAAGTTTGAAAAAATGAACCGGTTTTTTTCTGTAGGAAGCATGGTAAAGTTCGTCTACATTTTACCAGAAGACATCTATTGTTTCAGATGAATTCTACCTCATGGAAATCAGCACATGATTCTCTATAACTTTGCGTGAAAATATCCCTCGAAAACGAAAAAACATGTTTTTTCCACAAACCCCTGTACTCCCCCTCAGGTTTATCTACCCCTTAGCATTCATTGTTCGACACGTTTGTACACATGAAAACTATCGAATTGAGAACGCTAGAACGTTGAAATTTGGACTCAACAATCACTGCATAGATAAATTCGTCTGGAACAATTTTGAATTTTCCATCTAGTATCAGTGGCTCAGAACGTTTTTCAGAAAACTATGATTTTAATCAAATATGCCCCCTCATAGTGGGGAGCCAGGCAGGCATATGCGAAACTATTCTTCTCCAGAATCTAATCGTTTGCATAGATACATTCATATGTGATCTATGATTTTCTAAAAGAGTGGTTCTTAGCGTTTTATAGAGCCCAAGATATGAGCTTCGCAAGGCTTTGGTCCAGAAATCGGCATAAATAAAGAAAGTCAAGCCAGCTCAGCAATATAACACAATATTTCAAAAGCAATCAATATCATAAAAACTTGCTTACCTGTGGGATTCATGTTAGAAAAAATGATTGTAATCCAATTTAAAATAGAGTGGAAAAAAATCTCTAAGCCGAAACCCTACCTAAAAACCTAACGTTTCGTACAATGTAAACCCTACAAAGAGATAACGCGTGATCGAGCTGAATTATTTACAAGACACTCCCCTACATATGTACTCTAATGATCGTAGCATCGTGAACTCGTATCATTGTTTCTAGACAATTCTAGAGATTCTCCACAAACCACAGTTTTTGGTCGGAAATCCTGTTTTAGGCATCATATCACATTTTGAAACAAAACTAAGGAGATATTCGGAATCAACTTGTTGAGCTGCATGGGATGGTAAAAAGCTCATGGTATTTTTCTTAAAAAAATATTTCATGAAATAATATATGTATGCTCCTGCAGCCATATTATGTCAAAAATTTTTTTTAAAAGAAGCTTTTACTTCACAAATGTGATTTCCTGAGTGACATACGATCATTTCTTTGCAAAAGAAGCCATTCACGAGCAAGTAACTTGAGTTCCAGCAACTTTTAAGAAAATTGCTAAATATCCTGGGGTCCAACACAGGCATTTTTGTGGGAAAATATTTTTCTGCAAGCAGCGTTTAATTCTTAAAGAATGATTTTCTGAGTGATGTCAGGTCGTTTCTGAGAAAAAAGTTCCATATCAGCCTGCCTATACGAAAGCTCCCCACTGCCAGTTTCACAAGTCGCATCCTAATCGGCGAGCAACTGTCGAAACTCAAATTCCCATAGATTTAGAATTCTCAAGTGGTGGATGTGCGTGTGTCTGTATCTTTCTTTCTCACTCATACTCACACCCACATCCCCATTAAGACCGCAACCCCGATGCATATGGTCACATGTAGGGCTTTTCTTAAAATGCTCATAAAATATCGAAGGATCAGTATTTTTCAAAACGCCTTTCAGCAAAATCATTAAAACTCTTTTCTCTACCATGCGCCTTAAATTGAGGAAAATCTGACGATCTCGATTGAGCAACTTCGGTCCTGACATACCTTTCTCCATATTGGAGGTGATGTGTATCAGGCAACATATAGAAGCCAGCCTTCTTTCGAGCTTTTGTCTTGACAATTTCGAAGGTCTGAATGATTAATATTGATGCTGAAAAAACGGCTCTAGTTGTAAACCAAATAGTGGAGAACGAAGGTACACGATACTTCAGCGTACCCTATAATAAGCATAAAAAGTGTATGGTCGTGCTTTTGTTTGAAAAAGTTGAATAAGCTTAGTATCGCTTTTCTCAGATATTTTTGCACCAGAAGACGCAGTTTTTGTCGGACAATCTTCTGGTGTAATAAAAACATGGGGAACTTCCGTTTTGAAGTCGAAAGGATCAAAATACTTCTCGAAAACGTCAAAAATTTAAGGATTTTTTAACAAAAAAATACTTTGTCGGCCCTTGTTTGCCTACATAATAGCGTTTGCAGAGTGTCCAAAAATGCATGGTCTTTTAGAAAAACGATTCTCTTTCTTGTCGTGACAGTCATCACAGTGTTGGTGTTCGAAATTTGGGAAAGTTTTGTACCAAATTAGAAGTCGAAAAAAATGACTATTTTTTCTCTATTTGTTTAGACCCCTGTATCCAAGTGTACTTCATAACTCAGCTTGGGATGATCTGATCAAGCTAATATTTTGGAATTAGTAATAAGTCTGTATCACCTTTCTTTTCAGGTGATCAAATCCAAAATCAAATTTTTTTCCCCGGGCATGATATCTCGTATTCTGGCGGACCCGCACTTAAGGTGTTTGAAAGTTCATAGATTCAAATCTATCATTCAGATTCAAAATCATAACCGTTGCACATTTCTTTCGTTTAAATGTTTCTTCTAGTCAATGAATTTGTAATGCATCAAAATTGATGGCCGTTTCATCACGTCACACGTCAAGTGTACTGATATAAAATGCATGATTATAAAAATTAATCTGAAAAGGTCAGAGAAATCGCTTAATCCAGTCGTATGTTTCATCTGGATGCAATATTCTATACTGCAAAGATCTTATTTAGTAACGAGAGAAAGTCATTGATAAAAAAAGATGTGTGAAAAATATAGTGTCGTCGAGAGTAGAAGTTTGAAATAAGACATAGTCTTATTCTTCAACTTTGATTAAGGGACAAAGTCATAAAAAGCATACTATTTTCTTAAAAAGAAGGGAATTCTATGGGTTTTGTGTCATTTTTTCAGATGACATTGTCTGAAGATTTAGTCTATGTAGTAAGTTAGAACGCAGTATAAAAGAGTCCATGGTCGTTGAGAAAAACGAGAATATCTCAAACCAGTAATTAGGTTCATCTTCAAATTTTAGATATCAATTCATTTTTTTTTCTTTTTGTTCAACAGGCTAACTCACGATACGGTCAAAATCGAAAAAAAATTTCACTCAGAAATGAGGTGAACTTTCCACGAGTGTTACTCAATTAATAAATTGTATTATATGACATCATGTCATGTTGAATAAGCGTTATTGATTTTTGAAACCTTGCAATATATTTTATCTTTTCTTTTACCCAGAAAGCCGTTCAAATTATTGTATTTTATTTTTATTTCTAGAATTTGGATTAATCAAACTCACAAGAACACTCTGTATTTGCTTTCAATTGTGAAAAAGAAATTGTGTAAAAGAAAATTCGTTCGGGTGTGGATTGTGTCCGATTGGACGTAGCAAAGGTTGAGTAGAACCAGGTCACTTTTTCATGCCCGTGTTCACGGCTTGGAAGACATGGCTTCGTAAATTTTATTCAGTCAAACTAAATTTTTAATGTTTAGAAATATTGAAGAAGGCAAAAGTTTGTAAATTTTGAAATATTTTCATTTTTCTTTTATGCCTTACAACAAGTTTCAACTGTCATAATGTGTCATATATCTTAAGAAAGAAACGATATCGTTAGATCATTTTTTTAAATGTAGATGTAGGGGATAGAATTGTCTCACATAAGATTCATATCGATAATCTTAGAAAACCTCATGTGTTTCTGTCGCAGAAACCTTGTGAATGTTATCTTGGTACAGACAACCGAAATATGCGTCATATTTACAATTTTTCATATTGAAAAGATGATCTAGAGTAGCACCCGAATATGTTCAGTATTCTTGAAGTGCAGAACACACGTGTGTATTGTTTGTATATCTTATGAATTTCTTCGTCGCTCTATGAATGTTGCGGAGACGAAAAAGTGACAACTAGGTGAACCATAAAAAGCTCAAAAGTACTGTAACGCGTAACCGAGTACAAGTACGAGTACAAGCGGAATCGTACTCGAGTACGAGTACTTCGATTATTTTGCCCAGCTCTGGTTTGTTATACTGTTATAAAATTCAACAATGTTTCATTTCGCTCTACGTACACTAAGAGGGCAAATTGCATCCAAGTTTCCACTCTTTATATTACACACGGAATCATTAAATCATACAAAAAACAGAAGAAAATTCTTTTGCGCTGAATTACATTTTAATAGATACGATACTTGATCCAGGTCACATCAAACTTCAAGATAAATGTGTTATAGTTCTCGATTCAAACTTAATTTAATTTAATATTTATTTCAGTTTCGATATTCTTTAATATTGATTCAATAGAATATGTTGCATTTAGATTTTTGGGAAGCATTGCATGATCGAAAAATGCTAATATAAACCAGAGAATATCACATCAACTTGAAGGGTGGCAAATATTCATGATTAATAATTATGTCTATTTCAGTAGAAAAGTAAATTGCAAGATTCTTGTGACATGAAATGTGTTTCACTCATTTGATTTCTTCTCTTAATGTCATTGAAAGTTCCAAACGAAATGCTGCCTTATAACCCTTTGGCGAGTATTTTAAACATTCAAAAAGTATTAATACACAATGTGCAATGCTATCCAGATTGACGATAGGCTATGACCTCTTTTGAATTTACTTCAGTGTAGTTTAAATTGAATGTTGATTTTTTTTATTCTACCCATATCTACTGTATATACATACATCGAGACAGATTTTCTTTTTTCTCGCTCGTTTCTTTCTCTACATAGCTGCCTATCAAGCTAGGCAGCCAGCTGCATTTCTCGAAAGACAAAGACCTTACATAAATATATATATATATATGATTCGTCTGTATACATCATATGTTCGTGAACTTTCTTTTTTTTGTTAAATGAACTTTAGCATCTAAGTAGTGAATAAAATAGACAACAACTTGAACTTTATTTCCTATTCAGATTATTTAGTCAACAATCAACATGGACGAACAATTAAAAACAATGTCGACTTCTCCTGATTCGAGTATGCATTTACGCCACACGACATTCTTCCACTTAACTTATATTCGAATATTTGTTTTATTTAGTTTTTTCTCAGTTTTCATCGCATGATACAGTACTTAATGGTGGACTTATTCCTACTTTGTCTGCTTTATCAATACTATCACCACTCCGGTCATCGGCAACATTAGCGAATATAAGTACTATCACAGATTCAACAGAGAATCGAAAATTTTTTCTCGATGAATTTACTTCACGCAGATCTCTTGCGATGTCCCGATGGTAAGTTTAATCATTTTCTCCTATTTCACTATCAAAATAAAAACTACACCGATCAGTCAACATGAAATCTTGCTTTCGACATTGCTTTGTACAAGAATCAATGAATAATCTTCTTGTTTGTTTTTTTCTTCTTAAAAGGCAATCAGATAGTGAAACATTTAATTTAAATCTCGATTCATTTAATCACCAGTCATCATCAACAGCAACATATCTCGGAAATGATTTTCTGTAAGTTGCACGAATAAACTTTTGTTCCTACTAATTTAAACTACAAACATACATGGTCTATAATGCTTTTTCATCTCATTTGTTTATAGTGCAAATCAAAATATAACTTCTTCTTCCATGAATGATGTAATCCTTTCACCTATGTCTCGGTTGTCAACATCATCATCAGCCATGTCTTTAAATAGTATTGGTAATCAAAGACCAACTACTCAACAATCTGTGAGTGCTACAATCGTTGATTTACCAACTTTCTACGATACTTCTTGAACAGAAATGCTATGAATCAGAAAAAATCTAAAGCCATAAAACGCATTTCTTCATCGCGCCATAAAAAAAATATTGAGATCTTTCCCACTCCCAAAGCAAAAAAAAACTTACTATCCACCTTTGAATCAGTATAAAATATTTCTCTTTCGTGATTCCTATAAGTACAGATTTTGCTTCTTGATAATCTTTAGTCTCGATCGTTGATGACAAGTTCCACCGATCAACTAGCCGTACCCAATGAAAATTTCAATATCTTCTCCGCGGCCTCATCGTTTCCGTCGCTACCATCGCATGTCTCCAATCGTCAAACACTCTCGTCCATGGACAATCTTCCATTTACTACGCCTGATAATGATCTTCAACGAGTTCCACCTTCATTCATGATTACACAGCCATCTTCCAACTATTGTACGTTGTTTCTTACGTTTATCTCAATTCGAAATCTTTCATTTTTCCTAGTCAAACCTTCGATGATGCATTCTCAACCACCACCACAACTAGTTCATAGTGCAACTCGGCCGACCACTATGCCATCGTGGCGTGGCTACTTACCCATCAAACTCGAACCGATAACTATGGATCAATACCCGATGATGACTAGTTTCTCACAGAAAGTTTTTCTAGGTGGTATTCCAACTGAGCTCAGCGAAGGTTAGTTACAAGTTCGATAACGATTTCGTCTTCATCATTGATTTTCCTGTTACGTTTGCAGCTGAACTACTGCTTGTGTTGAGAAAATTCGGTAAATGCAACATCAAATGGCCGAAAAACGATCGACTCAATCATTGTATGCCTGGTTGGAACTTCTTTCGCTTTTTTTCTCGTTTTTACGGAGCTTTTCGATTGTCCGACTTGGTTCATTTGTAGGTTTTTGTCACGTTGTCTATCGAGAATCACGTTCAGTATGCGAGCTTCTTCGACACTGCACGCGACAACAACGTTCGACGATTGACTATTTTCTTCATATACACATGTCACCGACAGCTGCAGCGGCGGCTGGTCCATCGATTCGAACGATTCGATTCAAACCCGTACGTATCGTTGTTAGTGTGGTTACATGAATGTGTTATATTCGATGATTAGATTCAAGTTGTTCCCTGGAATGTGAAAGACAACGTTTATGCAATGCAACAAGAAAGCATATTGAAAGTTGATCCAAGCTACAAGGATTGGTCTCGCACAATTTTCGTGTCACCATTACACGGCAAAATGACAGCATTCAGTTTGAGCAGCATCATGTCGAGCGTGTTCGGATCAGTTTTAATGGCTCAAATCAATACTGACAAATATGGGTATCCAACAGGTATAAAATACTTGTATTGTTCGCCACATGAGAGAAAGTTTATCTGAAGGATTGAAAATGTATCGCGCAGTCATTTTGTTGTTGCTTGTTTACAGGGTGCATCGAAAAAATTCTTGTAGTCCGATGTAGGAGAAAAAAGTTCGACAGGTTGAAAAACTCTGTTTGTACGAGGCGCATTTTCATGAACTACCGATTTACTGGTCTTTCCGGTGGAAAAAAATCTGTGCAAAACTTATTACTGTTGATCCTGAAAAAGAAGTTCTTATGTTTTCTGTTTCCTATAGGAATATAAAAACGATTTTATTAGGATCAAAGATGAATAACATCCAGTCATGTACTTGAAGCAAGATTATAACTACTGGCAAAATAGCAACGAATGTGAATTCATGTAGCTTGTTACTTTTGCTACCTGTTCTTCTCAGACTGTACTGTTCAATCTGGTTTTCTTTACAACCAGTATGTCTTCTAATTTTGACGAATTCCTTTAGAATGAATCAAGCCTGATCAGAAATGTGTAACCTAAATAGTTTTAAGAGAGGCTGAAGATGAGCTTGAATCGTCTGTTCTGTCGAAAACTTTACTCTACCTACCAGCTGTACAATTAAAATATTATACTTATTCAATTCTAGGTACAGGAACGGTTCTATTTTGTGATTCTCATAGCTATATGCGTGCTGTCGCTGCTGGTACTATTGATATCAAATGTGATTGCTTTCATAAATTAGTATGTCGAATGATTTATGTTCGTTTCGTTTCAACAAAGCTACTCATTAAAATTCATATCGTTTTAGCTCGATATTGATCCATTTCTACGAGAAAACGAACCGTGTGCATTTTGTCCATCTGTGGCTGATCTCTTTTGTCGGAATTTTCATTGTCTTCGATCGTATTGTAAACAATGTTGGGTCAACCAACATGGTCCAAAGCCACTGGCTGATCATCAACCAGCAACCCGACGACAACAACCCTTACCACTCGCTTGAATTTTAACATGAATGAAAAACGAGATTAGAGTTCTCGTTTTTATTTTTCCTTTGTATACAGTACCTTTTGTTTATGGTCGAAATAGGTTTTCTTTTATATGTTTGAAAGAATAATTGTGAAACTTTGACATTAGTGTTTGTTGTGTATGTGAACTAATTCCATTTCTTTCCATAGAAATTGCAATCGATCATTGTCATGTGTCACTATATGTTTCTTTTTTTCTACTAATCACTTCTTATTTGAACATACTAGAATTCATTGTGTTACCGATTTTGTATATATTTGTTGAATAATAATTTTACGAGTGAAGACTAGTGTATTTCACTTCGCTTTCGTTTACGTGTTGTGTTGTGTCATTATTAGGACTTTCTATTGTTTTTCTTGAAGTAAAATAAAATACATTTGAGATTCTAGGATAAGTACATGAATCATCGGTACTTTCGTTTCAATTTTTCGTTTTCGACTATGTATGTTTCGTCTGTAAAAAATCAACTAAAGCCCTACTTCTTCGAGTGCAAGAAAATTCGATCATTGAAAAGCTTAATAATCGACAAGAGTTACAACGAAGTCGTATAACCAATCCCATTGTTCTTTCATGAAAAGCTTCTTGTTTATGTCTTTTTGTAGAAAATCGGACTTTGGAATATTTTAGTTACATCAGCATAGAAACAACATGATGTCATTATGTAAGCACAGTACTTAATGCAGTCAGTTTGTATATGTTATTTATCAGTTGATGCGGCATCTAGTTGAAGTAACCTTCTAGAGATATACATTAGACAAAAATACTATCGTTGATCTCTATATTTGAGAAAAGTAACATGGAGTATCTTTGAATATAATTATGACATAATATAACATTTTCATTGAATGAAAAGTCTTTACAGATCTTATTTTGCAATTGTCTAAAGATCTATCTCATTTTCGATGATAAATCCATGAATTGATTCTACTGCACTTAACAAAGAAGTCAGAAATCCAACGAGTTAAATTTATTGAATGGAGTATTTTTTAGAAGTATTTCGCACAAGATTGGGTCAATCGTCAAAATCCTAGTTCTGAACAGAACATGATGTTAACCGAATAATATTCTTTGAGGAGGGGGGTCTTGACTATAAAACACTTTATATTAGAAACTTTGATAATATATCAGTGTGTATCTCTATCGTTTACACTATCATGAAGATTTATGTCGTTATCATTAACGTTGATAGAATTTTGTGATAGAATTTAATCCATTTGTGGTTAAAAATTAAATGTTGTGTATAGGTGGCCATTTCGAATGTTTGTTTTTTTTGTTAATACTAAGTTTATATCATTCTTAACGAACTATTCAACAGAATGTTTACATAGATGTTTGTCTGTTCACATCAATCGAGGGTACATATCAATAATTTCCAGGTTCTGTGAATTACTCCAATAGAAGAAAAAACAAACGATCTTCTTCATTCACGAGACACGTGTTTCAAATGCATTACAGAGAAAAAGAATAGACGCGCTAGTCAAATATAATCGATTCATAATACTGAAAGTAGTGCAATTGAGTATCATCTATTCACACGCTATATCGAAGTAAAACTAATTTGGTAAAGTCAAATAAATCTAAATGGTCATTATTATATTATCTTTCTACTATTCGAACGTGATAAACATCTAAAAATCGAATTGACTCAACCATATATAGATGGTACAGGTAAAAAACAGTGTTATGCAATGGATCATTTGTCTATGTAAAATTACATATCTAATTACTTAATTCGGAAACTGTAAAAGTAATTCATGAATGATTGTCAACATTTGATATCGATCTGATGATACAACAATATGCAACTTTGACTGCTGAACAAACCTCAACTATTTATCGGAAGGATGAAGCAATCAAAAACTTGATTGAAACGACACAAAAAAACAATTATACATAATCGATTAACACGAGATTGAAGCAGTTCCATCTTTTGTGGAGAGCTTCTATATTTTATGAGAACAATTTGATATTTTATATGTGTGAGTACGGTAATAATGTTCAATCATAAACATTGATCCATTTCCCATGGATTCATACAACATGTTGGTATCATTTCTTTATCTTCTTTCTCTTGAGATGACCATATTCAGAGGAAGCATCTACTCGAAATATGAGTTTGTTTCAGAAAATATAGAAGATATTCCATGAACTACTACTATATTCATTGTTAAGAAAAAAAGTAGATCTATCTGTTTAATTCTTTATCAACAAAGTTATTGACACACAGTGGAAATTTTCCATAAGAGGAAAGTAGAAAAACTCTGCCTTAGTACAAGCTACAAAACGATTCAGTGCTCTCACTCGAGCTCTCTAAAAGAGTCAGTATTTTTTCTTTAAAAGATATTCCTAATGAGAAAAAAGTATTTCATTAGGTAAAACTTTTGTCTTTGATACGCTCATCGGATTCATATTTTTGTGTTCGCAGTTGTTTTAGAGAAGATATGATAGTATCTTATCTTAAAATTACAATCTATACTCACCGAAAATACTTGGTTGATTTTTACAATCAGATTTTACATGTGCACGAGCTGGTATAGTGAAAGCTAGTTGAACATGACAGTTAAAAGCAGTACTTCCATCGGCATGACAGAGTGTATCGATTAGTCTATCTGTATGGTGTATTTATTCTTCGTCTGATTTATATTTATGTATAAACGTATTGTCTTTTAAATAAATATTGAATTTCATCATACAAAGAATACATAAACGAATATTTATTTTAGATTCCAGTAAACTATTTAATATTCGATGGATGAGCATACGAAAGATATATCTCATTACAATGATTCAAGTAAATATGAATAAACTTAACAACTCATTATCAAACAGAAACATTTTTGTTTATCTAGGTTTCACACGAAACAAGAGTTCTACTTCGTCTTTTCAAACAACATGGGGATCAGAAGAAAAGCAACATTTTGGAAATAGTGTAGACTATGAAAATAGTTTTCAAGATGATTTTGATTCTTCACGATTTTCAACAATAACTCGTTGGTAAATTTGAAGTGTGATTGATAGTTTAACAGTGTGTATCGAATTTGATTTAACAAATATGTAAAAATAGAATAATATCCCATAGAATTTTTATGATCTAAATTTAACAAACACTTCTCTTAGCTATAATATTTGCTTTGTATTGCTGAAATAAATTTTTCAATATTATAGGCAATCCGAAACAGAAAATCTAAATTTGCATTCAAATTTCATCAATCATGAATTATCATCCGATACCAATGGTTACTTGTAAGAATCTTATATATTCATAGATATTTCATCTCTCTTATAACGTAACCAATTTAGAACAACGAATAATATTCCGTCAACAACTCTTGTCGATGAGCTGATTTCACCGATGTCTCGTCTATCGACATCTTCATCGCTCATGTCATTCAATAGTCTTTCCAAAAATATGTCAGCAGAACAATTATTAGTAAGTAATGCTAAACTCTTATCATCTAACATGCGATAACAAAGACAGCTTTCTATCATTAAAATTAGCGCCAGTGTTGAGAACCATCATTCATTTTTCTTACTCTTCATACTATTATCAACATCAAACGACTAAAATATTAGAGTTCCTTTCACAAATTATAAAAACTAAATTAAGTTTCAAACGAATAAATAAATATGCAGATGTCCTACGCTGGCATCTTTAAATCTATTACTATCCGCACTTCAGGATAGTTGTAGGACTAAAAACGTTGCCAGACACAATGAAACTAAAATTTCTATTGCATTCTTTGTCAGAATCAATCATCGATGACAAGTTCCACCGATCAACTAGCCGTACCCAATGAAAATTTCAATATCTTCTCCGCGGCCTCATCGTTTCCGTCGCTACCATCGCATGTCTCCAATCGTCAAACACTCTCGTCCATGGACAATCTTCCATTTACTACGCCTGATAATGATCTTCAACGAGTTCCACCTTCATTCATGATTACACAGCCATCTTCCAACTATTGTACGTTGTTTCTTACGTTTATCTCAATTCGAAATCTTTCATTTTTCCTAGTCAAACCTTCGATGATGCATTCTCAACCACCACCACAACTAGTTCATAGTGCAACTCGGCCGACCACTATGCCATCGTGGCGTGGCTACTTACCCATCAAACTCGAACCGATAACTATGGATCAATACCCGATGATGACTAGTTTCTCACAGAAAGTTTTTCTAGGTGGTATTCCAACTGAGCTCAGCGAAGGTTAGTTACANTGAGAAAATTCGGTAAATGCAACATCAAATGGCCGAAAAACGATCGACTCAATCATTGTATGCCTGGTTGGAACTTCTTTCGCTTTTTTTCTCGTTTTTACGGAGCTTTTCGATTGTCCGACTTGGTTCATTTGTAGGTTTTTGTCACGTTGTCTATCGAGAATCACGTTCAGTATGCGAGCTTCTTCGACACTGCACGCGACAACAACGTTCGACGATTGACTATTTTCTTCATATACACATGTCACCGACAGCTGCAGCGGCGGCTGGTCCATCGATTCGAACGATTCGATTCAAACCCGTACGTATCGTTGTTAGTGTGGTTACATGAATGTGTTATATTCGATGATTAGATTCAAGTTGTTCCCTGGAATGTGAAAGACAACGTTTATGCAATGCAACAAGAAAGCATATTGAAAGTTGATCCAAGCTACAAGGATTGGTCTCACACAATTTTCGTGTCACCATTACACGGGAAAATGACAGCATTCAGTTTGAGCAGCATCATGTCGAGCGTGTTCGGATCAGTTTTAACGGCTCAAATCAATACTGACAAATATGGGTATCCAACAGGTAGCTGTATGAGTGATTATGACGAAAAATAGGCATACGAATTTTTATGAGACAGAATGAATTGAAAAGTGCTATTGTATTGCCGTTTGCCCCCCAACTTGAAACTAAACATAGATGTGTTCTCTTGTTTTAGAGTCACGAGGATTGGATAAGTATCATGATAAACTTAATGACTTAGATCTTATGAATTACATCAGTTTTATGCAGAATGATTCCTACAATAAGAACTTTGTTAATCTTGTTTGTGACTTTTTGGATCGATTGATAAGTGCACATCATCGTGCTGTCTCACATTTTTAAGAAGAGTATTTTTTCTCGATGATTTCTCTCGAGAAAAGTACGTAGCAGTCATATTTGTTAGAACATCTAAAAGATTATTCATTTTAGTCGATTTATTTTGTCTCTTTAAAAGTTCACGAAGTGTTGTAGTTCACAAATTGTTTCGCGCAATATCTATTTTAACTTGACGAGAAAACAACATGCCAATCGAATCGATTTTTAGGTACAGGAACAGTTCAATTCATTGACTCACATAGCTACATGCGTGCTGTAGCTGCTGGTGTGGTTGATGTTAAATGCAATGGCTTTCATAAATTAGTAAGTTGATTGAGTTATGCTCGTTTGAACTAAGCTACTCATTAACACTTACATCTTTTCTAGCTCGATATTGATCCATTTCTGCGAGAAAACGAATCGTGTGCATTTTGTCTATCTGTGGCTAATCTCTTTTGTCGGAATTTTCGTTGTCTTCGATCGTATTGTAAACAATGTTGGGTCAACCAACATGGTCCAAAGCCACTGGCTGATCATCAACCAGTAACAAGAAAAGATATAAACAAAGTAATTAACTAGATTATCACATTTTTGTTTCCATACTGAACTTTTTTCTTTCGTGTTTTTCTTCGTCGTTTTTTATTTTGTCTTTGGACTCAGAATCGTTTTTTTTGTTCGTTTTTATCTAGAAAAATTCGATATTGTATATGTGTGTAACTTTCGCTTGTTGTTTTTGGTTATTACGAAAAATTCGATTGTGTAGCAGCGTTATGTGCTATCTATCGATTTCATTTATTACTGTTTGTTTATTTTCATAAGAAATTCTAGAGATGTAATGCAATGTGTGAAATAAAAAAAATACGTTTCTTTATCCAGGTTTGTTATGATAAACCTGAATTGAATACTTGACAAATGAATATTTCATGTAGAAATGATTAGAATCAAATGAATGATTAATGGACGGTCATTCATTAGAAAATCAAACATCTGTAAAAAAGCAAACGATTGAATGGAAAACGGTATGCATGAAAGCTTGTATTCAAATTGATGCCTATCATAAGTACAATTTCAAATATTGATTCTAGATGTTTTCACGTAAATCATTTGCCTTCGAGTTATTATTATCTGGTAGAATGTAAAGTATAACAAATATTTACCTGTCAATTTATAGACCATTCGTCGTCGCTTATCGAGTCTCGTTGAAATTTCAATAGGCCTCAAACATCTGTTTTCTTTTTCATATTTAAGCAAATTGTCAATAGCCTGTTGTGAGATTTTTGCATAGAATGAAATAAGAACAAAAAATTTTATTTTGAAAAAAAATATCTAAAATACAATAGTACAGTGTCAAAAATTGTCGATTTTTTTATTTGCAAACTGTTGCTTCATGAGCGTTTTTCGTTCTACATGGTGATCGTTAACAATTGGATTTTTCATTCATATCTTCTATAGTAGAGTAAGGATCATATTCAGCGCGTAGTCGATAAAGAGCATCCACAAATCTAATGAAATGAACGGTTTCAAGTTTTTTTCTTTGAAATTCTCGAGAATACTTTTTAAATGTTGAAATATATTCATTTCGATAGAACAATTTTAAATGACGTGCATAAATGATAAGAGATGTACCAGTATGAAGTTGATCTATAAACAACTTTTTCAAATCACCATCAATTTGATTATCATCAAACCACTTTTGAATATCTGCTTTTGTCCAATTGTTCAATTTTAATAATTTGTTTTCTTCATGAGTAACTTTTATCGGTAACATTTTAGATGGTGAAACTGTTGTTGTTGGTGGTGTTGTTGTTGTTGTTGTTAATGGTGGTGGTGGTAGTGTTGTTGTTGTTAATGGTGGGGGTGGTGGTGTTGTTGTTGCTGCTGTTACCGGTTGTGCTGAAGTTACAATCGTAGACTTTTGAACAGTTTGAATCATAGATGAAAGTTCTTTAATAGCTTCAGTAAATGATTTTCGTCCGAAATGTATATATTTTTGTCCAGCTATTCGAATACCTAGCCAACCACTTGCACGATATTGTTGATCAGAAGGATAAATAGGTACTATTCGTTTTTTAAGTGTATCGCTTGCATACGAGAGCTCTTGTCGACATGATTTTGAATTGTAATATTCTTTTGAAACAATTAGAACAATGACTGAGGCTGTTTCCATAGCACGAGCAATCTCTTCCCAAAGATCATCAGAATGAGCAATCGCATCTTTTGCTTGTAGATAATCAACCCAAATGGGAATATAAGCAGATAAATGTTCAACAAGTTGTCGACAAAATATCGAATCACTATGTGAGTAACTAATCATAGCGAGCGATTGTTGTTCAACTTTCTTTTGCGATATTTGATCTAATGATAATGATGACGATGGTGGTAATGATGGTTTTAAATTCCATAAAACTCCTTCAGCAGCTTTTTTTAATGAGCACACATCACGAGGCATCAATTTAATTAGTTTACTCTTGCATATGGATGATGACGTAGCTAAATCTGATATGATGTTCAAGAGTACTGGATTTTTTTGAAAATTTTCATGATAACACGAATGAAATGATATACTCCAAAACAAATTTGTCAATGAAAGTAATGTTTCCTCATCTGGTGGTAGATGAGTTTGACTCGTATCTTGAACTAGTTTAGAAAAATGAATCATCAATCGATTAAAACAATCAAACAATGAATTTTTTTCGTTGACATATCTTAAAAGAATATCATCATTGACAAATAATTTACTGAGTACACTTAACATTTCTGATATGTGAAAACATTTGTATGTGAAATATTCAGCACGTGATGCTGCAATTGTGTCCAAAACAAGTTCATTTATGATATGACATAATCGATCATTATTGGATAGTGATATTTGTTTTATTTTATTTTCTTCCATTAACAGAGCAAAAATCATAGATTTAATAGCATGCAAACATGTGTTTTGAGTTTCCGTATAATCGTTCTTCATGATATTTTCAGATTCATCAATTCTTTTGAGACATTGTAATTCAATAAGAACTTGAACACCGATTGCATGTCGAGCAAGTTTTTGAATAATATGTGCCATCAGATAATCAACTTCATACGTTGTTCTTATACCATTTGCTACATTTGTATTAGTCAACCAATCAATACAAGCATGTGGCCATTCATTACGAATAATCGTTGGTACAAGAACGGGACTTTTAGAAAAACATTTTATTAAACCAAGAATATTTTTTACAATGGTTTTTCGCTGTGGAATCATTAGATTGCGTTTAGTAAATATTAATAGATATTTGAGAAGATTTGCCGGAAATTTATCTTCAGTTACTGGAGTTAATATACTTGCATATGATAAAACAGGCAAAATTAAATTCGCAAGATCATCATATTTATTATCATCCGTGAAGTATGTTTCTTTTAGTAGACCAATATAATTATGAAATATACGCTGAATTGGCAATGTGTCATTGAGTACAATAAATACTTCAAAAAGACAAACACCATCGAAAGATTTTACTAATGTCTCCAAGAAAGATTTTGTTTGAACATAACTTTTGTGATCATCGTTGTCACCGTTTGATAATATTTTTTCGAACAGAGGAACTATTCGATAGAAATTTTCAATAATTTTGAAAGCTAATGGTTTATTACTACATAAATCATTTTTTGTTGAACGGTTCAATTGAATATGTAATTTTTCAATATCATCAGCATATGTAGTTGACGATTGTGACATGACAAGAGATTCGAAATTATTGATAAATAGATCCTTTTCCATCGGATCTTGTACATAAATTAAATCACCGCTCATTTTCTACTGTGACAACTAGCGTATTATTGAATTGTAAATAAGTGAATATATTCTGTTCTATGTATACTATTTCGCGTGATTATATCTTTTTGATTGATGGTATAATGTCGCTGAAGTAATGTCTTGAATGAAAATATTAATCATATATATTTCATATATATATATATACATATATATGTATATAGAAATTGGCAAACAAAAATGCATCATGTTAAACCAGTATAAGCGGTGCCTTGTCATACTGATAGAAGCAAAGAACATTATGCATGTTGTTACAATGACTCAGGTTGAAATAATTTGACGTATTGATGCCGCAAGTGCTTAGTCAATACAATTTATTTTCTTAGTCATACTCAATTTTTATTCGATGAATAATATTTATTTATTTTTCTTTCATTTCGTATTGTAGCAACACATAAATACATTTAGACATGAACATGAACATAAAAGAAAATGATATAGAATATTCTAAGACGACGATCTATTAAGCGCGTCGTATCAAGTTTTTTGCTTGTTTATTGGCAGAGTTTACACGTTCTATTCCAGCGTCAGATTTATCGCCAATACGTACAATCTGTTTATTTTGATTTGTTATTGTATCCCCCATGTCAAGTGCCATATTTTTAAGATTACCTAGATAACTACTTACTAATTGTAAATTATCATCCATTTCTGTTTCACGATCATCATTTGTAATACGATTTATATAGCCACCCGTAGGCATACCTTCTTCATTAGACATGCGTAACTTAGGTTCACTAGTTGTTGTAGGTGACGATGTTTCACTACTAAATGCTGTACTGCTACTAGTATATGGCCGATATGGTGCGCGCACCCGTCTCCATGGTAGAACACATAGACCACAACATTTTTGTAAATTATTTAGATTTCTTTCAGCTTCCGTCATTCCAGCATGAATATTATCAAGACCATTCTAATAGACATATATAAGAGAGTAAAGATTATTAAATTGAAAAGAAAACTTAAAAACTTAAAGAAAAAGACATCGAAACAAAATATATCTTACTTCTATTTGGTTGAGTTTTTCCCCTTGTTCATCAAGCTTGATCATCGTATTTGTGCCAATTTCTTGAGACTCAGCAACTAAGGTAACCATCCGACGTGTTGATTCAACAGACTCATTTGTTTTTTGATTAATTTGTGTTTGTAATGCATTTAATGCATCGTTACCATTATTATCGTCATTGTTATTTGATGAATACATGACTTAACGTTGTTTTTTGGGGGTCTTATGTTGCCACTTTTTGACTAAAATCAAAGAAGAAAGTGAAAAAAAGATAATATATAAATATATATATATATATGTATATGAATACGAAGACATGCAAACGAAAAGATGTAACAGCAGGGTTGCACATGTAAGATAGGGTGGTGATAGCGAACGGAAAGAAACAGAGTAAAGTAAAATAATGAAGAGATCAAGTTATAAACACGTTTACTTATCTCTTTCTTTTTAATTTTTTTGATAGTAAACATCATCTAATATCTATTTAGAATTGACAAGACTAGGTTCA